>WSYH01002383.1:60204-88510 GCA_036426205.1 Ascaphus truei
TATTTATTTTTTGGGCGGCTGCTGTGTGTGAATTTTTTTTATTGTGGGTAGCGGGAGTGGGTGAAGGGTGTATTAGCCTCAATGATGGTTGTTTAGGGCTTGCGGGGGGGTAGCGGGTGGGGTTAACCCCTTCATGACCGTAGCGGTATTAACTGCTACGGCCGTGAAGGGGTTTAGTGCACCCGCAACCCCCCCGCAAGTCCTAAACTCACACCAAGGGCCAAATACCCCCTTCACCCACCACCGCTACCCACAATAAAGTGGGCACGGTGGGTTAACCCCTACATTGCCTTAGCGGCTATCAGCTATGGGAATGAAGCAGCATTTCTGTATTTTAATAATATTGTGCAGGAGCAGGTGGTCCCCTGAGCATTAATTTCTGGCTCAGGGAACCCCCTGCTCACTGTACAATATTATTAAAATACAGAAATGCTGCTTCGTTACCATAGCACATAGCCGCTAAGGTAAGGAACGAGTGTTTATTTATATATGTGTTTTATTTATACTGTACATGTGCAGAGGGTCTCCGGAGCTGAACCGCTGTGGTTTAAGGTCCGGGGACCCCCTGCTCCCTGAGATATAGGCCCCTTTAGAGGGTGCCGGTATCCCTCTACTTTGTTTACATGTCGCGGTGACGTGATCGGGAACTTAAATGCAGAGGGATACCGGCACCTCATAAAGGGGCCTGTATCTCAGGGAACAGGGGGTCACCGGACCTGAAACCAATGCGGTTCAGCTCCGGAGACCCCCTGCACATATACACTATGAATAAAAATGTATTTTAAATAATTTTTCATGTGCCGATGTTTGCGCAGATAGAGCAGCGGTTCTTTCTCTGCTGCAAACACATCTCGCCCGCACCTGCCTACATTATCATTGATGTGCATATACAGTACTGTATGTGTACAGTACTGTATGTTTGGGGTTATAGGGGTTGTTGTTATACATCTTTCTCATATTTGAGTACCCTAGAGTCAACTAATTTATCAAGTTCTTGGAATTCTTCACTCACCACATAAGGGATCATGATATGCTGAGTTTCCTCTATTTCTTTTGCAATTTCATTCAGTTTATCCTCCCTATAATTAATTAGTATTTTAATTAGGGTAAAAGAACAAGATTCCATTGCATCGTTCCATTTAGTTTTGAACTCAATATTTGTATCAAATGTGGTTTTTTTTGTAAACCTTAATCCCCTAGGGACTATTTTGGCATCCAAATAATTTTGTAGTGATAGGAGATCAAGCCAATGTTTCATCTCTTCCTTTGCCAACCTTTCAAGCTTAAAAAAGTTGGTTTTTAAATCAATGTTGTCCTCATTATGTTCTGTCATATCTATTTCAGCAGATTCAGCATATTGCTGTCACCTAATGAGACGTTCCTTGCTAGTTTTCATCATCCTGCCAGATGTATCAGACCTTGCAAGTTGCAGGATAGGTGTATATGGAGAGAGGCTGCTATCTGGTTGTGATGGATATTGAAGTGACAAAGATATAGACAGTGCCCTTCACACAATACACCTAAATTGCTGCAGTACTGACATATGTGGCAAGTATTTGAACCAGGTATATTAGTTCAATGTAAATAGATGTATCAGTATTAAATGGCATGAATCAAATACATAACTTGCCTAAAAATTGAATAAAATGATTAAAAAAAAAAAGAAGTGTGCATACAATTACAAAATGGGTAACAATAAAAATAAAAATTAAAAAATAAAAATTAAAAAATGAATTTGATGTGCAAATTACAAAAATTACTCAAAATGTGTCATAGGACTAAACTAAACAAAAAGTATATGTATAAAAGGCTCATTAGAATTCAAAAATTGTAGACACATAAAAAACATGTGAAAATATGAGCCAATATGATTGAATATAAAAAAATAATACTTAAGTCCTCATAATGTCCATGATAAGTGAGTTACAAAAGTCCAGGCTGCTTCTTCTTGGGCTCACCAAACTCCCACAGTACCTATTAGAGAAAAAGAAAAAAGAAGCGCCCGATCCTTGCGTAAAATCAGATTTTCATATTTTCATATTTTTAATACATCACGGACAAGACAAATGCACACTTACAATTTGTCTGATAAAATAAGGCATATTATGGGACCAGCCCATGCACCAACTGAAGACTCCACGGTCACCTCTGTGTGTGTAGATGTCCACAATGGTTCCAGATCTTGTGTCTGTGTCAGCCGCTGTCTCCAAGATAAAAGTTCTTTACTTTACTTTATGAGCGCTTATTTGTAGCGTGCGGCCGCCATTCACCTCTCTCGTGGAGTACCGGGACCCGGAAACGTCTTAACACACGTCTTTACGTCCTCACGCTGGTGCCAGAACTACTTGACCACCGTAGATCCAATGCCAGAAAACCCTAAGCGTTTCTTCCGTCTCTGCGGATTTCATCAGGGGATGGATACCACACAGAACTGCCTGGTGTTAAATAGTCCCTTAGACCAATAAAAATCGTTTTTTCACAGCTGTGTTCAGTTCCATAGGTATCATTAAGCTGATCTATACCTGGTGCAGCGAAGGTTAATCTATTGCTGAATTAATTAAAAGAAAATACATTTAAGACAAAAAAGAGAGAAACATAAATAAACAGAATCAAATGAATTAATATAATTAAACTAAAACATTCATGACTACATAATAAAAGCAGATATAATCATAATAATGTTTAACAACAAAGGCTAATTGCAAATTATAAATAAAACATATTCAAACATGATTAATATTTGTTAATAATACTGCATATTAGTTGATTATACATATATATAAAGGTAATGAAACTACTATTACATGTATAATAGCCCTTGCTGAAAACTCAAAAATTAACAATCAAATGTTATTAGAGGACAACATTGTATAAACTTTATAATGATTAGGGTTAATCAAAATAGTATAGCTAATTAAATGTCACACTATTGTTGATAATTAGTGTTTCAAATACTGTTAAGGTTTAGTTAAGCTTGTTTAGAGAGTGAATTAAAAATTTGAAACTCTCTATATATATTTTACAATGGAAGAGATGAAAATAGTGCACTAATGCTTGATTAAATATGGCATTGAGACCTTATATCTGACATTAGATTATATATTTATGTAAATTAAATCCAACACTGGATGAGGAGTGAATGAATCGTAATTGTCAGATTATTTTAATATATTTGTATTTATACCAAAACTGGGAAAGTGAGTTATTTGGTAGGAGATTGTATTAATACTATTCCCTCTGGAAATCCACACTAGTCTCCTAAATAGTTGAGCAACAAATAACATACAGTATAAGATCTACCAATAGTGATTGAATGTAAAATAATCCACTTCAATCGTGGAAGATTTGAGTTGGGAAGAATATACAGCCAGTATAGCATTTAGAAAGAGATGAGCTAAGAGGCAGCAATCCAAACTGTTGTGATATAATTGTATAAATGAAAAAATGTGTGTGTGCAATATAAAATGAAAGAAAATAAATTCTCATTATATTATATGTAATCATTGTATAACAATTTCAATATGTAGTGTATTAAGTGATTTAATATAATATTAAATATAGTGAAGAGGAATTTTGATAGTAATGTGTGTTTAAATAAATTACAAATTTATTGACATTAAATATAATGCCTCAATTGTGTTTATGTGATTGTGAAAAATATATGATACGAGTAATAAAAAATATATAGAAAATACACAAAAATTATATATTAAAAATATATTTATTTGAAAAAAATCTTGTGATAATTTGATTTAAATTCAGACCAGGGGTCCCCCATTCTATACACCGACTAAGAAATCAAAGGGAGCACGATAAACATGCTCAACCCAGACCTCTGAGATCCTGTCAATGTAAACTGAGAGTAGTTAAACGATGGTGCTTATATCGATACAGTCATTGAGACCTACTGGACTCAATGTTTCCAACATACACTGGCGACACACTTTATTCGAGCTCGGCTAGTCCCACGAATTCGGGTATACCCGGGTGTATTGAGGTTTGTGACTGTTTTCTGCCCGAGTGCATTGGGTTATTTTCTAGCCAGGGATTGAAGCATTTTATTCCCGCTGGCTGCAATACTGCACAGTATATATATATATATACTGCATTACAATTCATGAATTTATGCCATCTGGTAGACACGCGAAGCATTGCAGCCTATTAAATCCTAATCATTATCATTTAACAGATCAGCCGCCCGTCAGCCAGGCATGAACCCAGGCTGGGAAGGCAAACGCAACGGGGCTTGTCAGAGGTGAGGAGCGGCGCATTCCAGGTATCTGCCAGGTACATACTGGGTATTTGCTCGAATAAAGTGTGTCGGTGCAGTATACATCCAGTAGGTCTCCCTTAAATTCAGTTTTTTAACTCTATCACCACTAAGTAACGTTAAGGGGATGTGTTCCAAGCACATGACCCTTAAGGAAGATGGATCCTTATTATGTTTGTCTAAGAAGTGTCTAGACAGGTTGTGAGTTGTAATACCATGTATGATGTTTCGTCTGTGTTCTAGAAATCTTGTGCTTAGAGTCCGTGTGGTTCTCCCCACATACTGGTACCCACATAAACATGTGATAACATAATAACAAAAGAGTGTAGACAATCCATATGGCTTTTAATTTTATGTATAGATTTATTGTGATAGGACATAATTTGGTCGGTTTTACACATGTGTTTACAAGTTAAACATCTATTTCTACCACAAGTAAAATTTCCATTTGTTATTGGTCTAATGATGGGAAGATCATTAATTTGTTTCAGGCGACTAGGAGCCAACATGGTTTTTAAATTCCTGGCTTTTTTATATACAATAGGAACATGTGTTGGTAAATTGTTCCCAATTATGGGGTCACTTAGCAGTATGTTCCAATGTTTATTAAGAATTGTTGTGATACCTCTCGCTGAATTATTATAGGTTGTAATGAATAGTGGTGATTTGAAACTATCTTTAGAATTAACATCTGTCCGTCCATCCCTTTTGGATTTATTAAGCAAGGATTCGCGGTCTAACAAACTGACTTGTCGAAATGTCTCAAGTATGGTATGTTTGTGATACCACTTGGCTAAAAACCTTTGTACCAATACCTCCCCCTGGGCCAACAAATCAGAATGTAAAGAACAATTTCTCCTAATTCTGAGAAATTGGCCCCTGGGGATATTGGCAAGCCATCTTTTATAATGATTACTATTATTATGTAAATAACTGTTTGTTGCAACTGTTTTGAAGTGGGTTTTGGTGATAATATCACCACCTGGACTAGCCTCCAGTTCGAGATCCAAAAACACTATACTATTTTTGTTTATATTAAATGTGAATTTTAGATCCATATCATTAGTGTTGAATGCTTGTAATTTGTGTTCTAAATGTTCCAATTCAAAATCCCAAATTAAAATTAGATCATCTATGTAACGGCCATAGTACACAATACTCGCCCCCAGATCCGCGTCACCCCACACATGGAGTTCCTCCCACAAACCCATGTAGAGGTTAGCATAGCTGGGGGCAAATCTCGTGCCCATGGCCATCCCACAGATCTGCAAATAATATGTGTCCTCAAACAAAAAATAATTGTGCTCTAATATAAATAAAATCGCCTGTAAAATAAATGTGGACTGAGTGTTACCTATATTCATATCCAAGTCGAGGAAATGCTTGACCGCTTTAAGACCTTTGTTGTGTTTAATGCATGTATATAAAGATGTTACATCGCATGTAGCCCAAATATACGTTGGTTTCCATTTGATTTCAGAGATGGAGTCGAGGACATGCAGCGTGTCTCTCAAATGGGACCTTAATCTGCTCACTAGTGGTTGTAAAAAATAATCCACATATTGGGGCACGCTGGACGTCATCGACTTCACCCCCAAAACAATGGGTCTACCTGGAGGGATGGAAATGTGTTTGTGTAACTTAGGGATGTGGTAAAAAATAGGTGTTCTGGGATACCGTATATATAAAAAACTAAACTCAGCTTTTGTGATAATGTCCATAGTTAAGGCTTTGATAAGAAAGTCCTTGTACTGTTTCTGAAATTCCTCCATAGGGTCCTCAGTCAAAACTATATAAGATGTACTATCACCTAATAGCCTAAAAGCTTCTGATAGATAGTCCATTCTGTCTTGCAGGACTATTCCCCCTCCTTTATCTGCTTGTCTAATTACAAGATCTTTCATACTGCTACGCTCTTTTAGTGCTGTGTTCTATTTCTATTTCGTATCGAAGTGGTGTTAAGGCACATTAACTCAAAATCTTTAAGTACCATTGTGTAGAATGTTTCTACAAAAGATCCTTTTGAGTGATAAGGAAAATACGTAGATTTGGCAGAAAAAGGGGAATGGACTATTTTGATGTCTTTTAATTCCTGAATGTCTGTTGACTTGATTGTACTTGATTCAATCACTAAGTTTGATGATGACACTGATTCTAATGTATTAGGAAGAGGATTCTTATTTAATGGTATGGAACTATCTAGCTCATACATGGATAGTTGATTATGATCTAACAAATGTACTGACTTTTCAGTTTGACTGTTTTCCCTCAATAATGTGGTCATTGCTTCAATGCAAGCAATCTCTTGCGTATTAAATATATATTGTTGTTCTTTATTTTGCATAGTGAAATGTCTCATTAAGGTGATTTTTCTAATGTATTTGTTTAGGTCTACAAACAGATCAAATCTGTTTGGAAGACTGCTCGGTGCAAATGAGAGGCCCCTGGTCAGAAGTGAAATATGATTACTTGACAATATAAAAGTGGATAAATTCAAAATACCGTGTGTCTCTGGATTGCTGGCTCTTAGCTCACCTTCCTTCTTTCTTTGTTTGCGCCTCCCTCCCCTGGCTCCTCGCAACTTCTTTTTCTTCGTTGAGGGGTATTTGAATGATAAGTCGGTTTCCGATCCCACAGAGCAGCGGTGCGCAAACTGTGGGGCGCGACCCCCAGGGGGGGCACGAGACTGCCGGTGGGGGGGCGCGGGGTTTACAGAGGCCCCAAGCGCTTCCCGAAGGCACTTAAATTAAGTGCCCGGGGAGCTGCAGGGCCTCTATAAACCATACTTACCCGTGACTCCGGCGGCTTCCTTCTTGCGTCGCCATGGCAACGCGGCGTCAAAATGATGCCGCGAGGTCATGTGACATCACGTTGCTATGGCGACGTGACGTCATGACGCCGGAGGGCGGGTCAATGGTGGTTAGGGGGGGCGCGGAAGAGAGGGGACCGCCGGCAGGGGGGCGCAGGGAAAAAAGTTTGCGCCCCCCTGCCACAGAGGATAGGATTTCCCCCTTTCCCGGTTTTCTTCCTGTGTCACCAATTCTAAAAAAGAGGCATTGTGAGATTTAACAGTGGGAACAGTGCTATCTGATCCATTTTTACTATCTCTATTTTGGATTTTAGGTATAGCACCACTACTCTTAGCAACCACCAAAGTCTCCTCACATGGTTCCCCCTTGTCTTGTAAAGCCTCAAATCTGTTTTCTGTAGAACAAGAAAACTGGGCTTTTACTGGTTTCTTTTCACTTTTATTAGTGTTTGGTCCCTTTCCGTTTGATGTTAAAGGAGTATTTGAGTGATCTCTGCTATTATCCCCATATCTGTCATTTTTATTCCTCTTATAATATTTGTTTGGAGTGTAGTGTTTAGATCTATCTCTCCTGTCATGTCTCCTCCAGTCTCTAATTTTATCTGTGGCATAATCAGTTTGGTCTCTTACATATTTACTGCTCTTGCGTTCACTGATATCTTTCTCATATTTGAGTACCCTAGAGTCAACTAATTTATCAAGTTCTTGGAATTCTTCACTCCACCTAACATGGGCACTATGATTGCTGAGTTTCCTCTTTTCTCTTTCAATTTCATTCTTTTATTCCCCTATATAATTACGTATTTTAATTTAGGGTAAAGAACAAGATTCCATTGCACACTCTTCCCAGCTATTTTTGAACTCAAGTTTGTACAAATGTGTTTTTTTGTAAACCTTAACCTAATACCCTAGGTATATTTTGGCATCCCCACAATATTTCGTAGTGATGTGAGATCAAGTCACTGTTCATCTCTTCCTTTGCCAACCTTTCAACTTAAAAAGTTGGTTTCTAAATCAATCTGGTCCTCAACTAATGTTCTTCAGATCTTTTCAGCATTCAGCATATCTTGCTGTCACCTCAATGAGACGTTCCCTTGCTACTTTTCATCATCATCCTGCCATGTATCAACCTTGCAGTGGCAGGTAGGTGTAGTTGGAGAGGTCTGCTATCTGTTTTGAATGGATATTGAAGTGACAAAGAATAAGACACGTGCCCCTCAATACCAGATAACTAAATTGCTGCAATACTCCCGACATAGTGGCAAGTATTTAACCATGCTATAGTAGTTACCAATGTAAATAGATGTATACGTATAAGCATAATCAATATCATTAACTTCCTAAAATAATAAATGATTAAAAATAAAACCAACAAGAAGTTGTGCATCACAAGACCAAATGGGTACATAAAATAAAAATAAATTAAAAAATAACCCAAATTAAAAAAATGAATTTGCTGTGCCAATTACAAAATGACAAATGTGTCTAAGAACTAAAAACAAAAAGTATAATTCATATAGGCTCATTTGAGAGTTCAAAATTGAGACACGTATAAAAAGTGAAAATATTAGCCATTAGATTATATAATACAAAAATCTTAGTCCTCAACTGTCCATGATAACGTGAGTTCACAAGTCCAGGCTGCTTGCTTCTTGGGAATCGACCACACTCACCCCAGTCCGATAGCTAGAAAAAAGGAAAAAAAAGCGCACCAGATCCTGCGCGTAACGTTTAATACATCGAGTGGGTGGGCGGACACCAATATATATATAATATATACTGCCTACACTCCCTTTATACTCCCGCTAAGTAACCTCTGCAGTGAAGTAACGATATACCTCGGTCCATATGGCAACCATGCAGCTCGCGCAGCCCTGTCTCACGTCTAGCACAGCAATACCGGCTCCCTACCGGACAAAGCTTGCGCTGCAAGCGGGAACTAAGAGCTGTTACAAACTGCGTTACTTTTTACATCAGTTATTGCACTATATATGATATCAAGGTACAGTAACTGCATCGATAAGGTGAAAAGGTAGTGACTTCATCAGTAGTACATTTTCTTCGCTTTACTATCTGCTCCGTCCCATTGCGTGACTTTAATGCGGTTATAGCCTGGAAGTATATTATCTATATATATAAAGATCTAAAATCAGCCGTGTTTAGTCCTGCGGATAGTGAAATAATAAGGCAACTCTTTTTGGCACGATTATATATCTATTATACATTAGCATGTATATGACTTGAATTACATTCATGAATTATGGCCATCTGGCGGCTGACACCGCGAGCTTTGCCAGCCTACTTAAATCCTGAACCACTAGCATTAACACCATTATACCTGCGCTGCACACCGTGCATGCTCCTGGCTTGGGAGGCAAAAGGAGCCCGGCACTCCAATGTACAGCGTGGCTTCCAGTGGAGCATGCCAGGGGGTAAAGTCCAGGTGATTATTAGAAATAAAGCTGCCTCGCAGTATCACTTACTGTATTAAATTACGCATAATTGTCATATATGAAAGTTCAGAGTATGATCGCACTTCTATGACTTTGTTTGTCATTATTGGTTCGAATGTACAAACCTGTGGAATGGTGCTCTGGATGAGTTTTTAGGCGCAAAAATATTGGTAGGTCCTAAGTCCGGACACTACCTGCACAACGAGGCGCCCTCACTGTGCACACTGCAGCGGCGGACGGCTTTCCCCCTCCTTCCCATCCCCCGAGAAAGGCTCCTCCAGCTGATGCCCAGAGCGCCAACCCCCAGTCCCAAATCGCTGCGAGAGGCGAGCCGGAGGAAGCGAGGAGCGATTGGATGGTAGGCCCGCATCGAGGAAGGTAGCCGAGGAGGGAGGAGGAGGAGGCCGAGTAGGAGGAGGAGAGCGGTAGGGAGGAGGTGCCCGGGGGGAGCAGGAGGGGCGAGCAGGAGGCCGATTAGCAGGGAGAAAGGATCCGCGAATAGGCAGGAGAGGAGGCCGAGGGAGGAGCAGAGGAGGAGCGAGGGCCAGCAGGGAAAGCGGCAGGAGGAGCGGAGAGGATCAGGCTGCAGGGGGAGCGGAAGGAGAGAGGAGGCGAGAGAGCGAGCACGAGAGGAGGGAAGGCGAGACCCGAGAGGAGGAGGGAGCGTAGGAGCGGACAACGGGAGGCCAGAAGCCCGGAGCGAGCAGTGAGGGAGTAGATCGCGGGAGAGATAGCAGGAGGAGAGCGGGGCGCGAGAGGGGAGTAGGAGGGCGGAGAAGACCTCAGGAGGGCGAAGCAGAGGAGCAGGAGGATAGCAATGAGGCAGAGCCGAGGGGAGCCCGGATGATGAGGAGGTAGGGGCGCGGAGGGAGGGGAAGGGATGAGGCCGAGGGGGGCAGAGGCCCGGGAGCAGCGGAGAGGCGAGGACCAGCCCCTCCTCCCCCCTCCTAGCCGGCCTGCTCTCCCTCCTCCTCTCCTCCCCCCTCCTTCCGAGCCTGCTCTCCCTCCCCCGATACAAAAAGGGGCCCCCCCCACAGCCTGCTCTCGACGGCATCTCTAGCTTGCGGCACGTCCGGTGCGCTTGCTTGTCAAGCGCGGTATCCGCCTGCCTGCTCTCTCTCCGCCATGACTGAGGTGCAGGGGGTCCTGTGAGGAGGGTGCAGGGGTGGATGTGAAGGGGGGCGGTATTGCAGTGGGGAGGTGAGTTCAGTGGGAGGGATTATGTGCATGTGGGGCGGTGATGTGGCAGTGTGGGGGGAGGGATGTGCAGTGTGATGGTAGGGTGATGTCAGTGTGGTGGAGGTGATTCAGCGGGGTGGAGGTGAAGTTGCAGATGGGGGAGGTGATGTCAGGGGTGGTTTGATGATGCCCGGTTGTTTGTTGGTGATGTGGCAGGGGGGGATGTGATGTGGCAGGGGGGGTGATGTGCAGGGGGGAGGGTTAGTGTCAGGGGGGGGAGTGGAGTTACTCTACTGGGGGGGTTATAGACAGGGGGGTATGTGCAGGGGTGTGATTGCAGGGGGTGTGGAGATGTGCAGTGGGTGTGATGTTGCAGGAGGGGTGATGTGCAGGAGGTGTTGTGCAGGGGGGTGAGGTGCAGGGGGAGTGATTGTGCAGAGTTGTGAATTGCAGGGAGGGGAGGTGCAGGGGGGGTGAGGTGCAGGTTGGGGTGGTTGTATTGTGGGGGTGTTGGCTTACTAATGTGCATGTTTGCAAAATTTTGTGGTTGTGGTTCTGGTATGGGCTTTTTTCCGGTGTTGTTTTTTATTTTCCAGTTGTTTTTGGTTTCAAATTTTTCGCATGTGGTGTTTTGTTCCTCTCTGTTTTTTCTCTTTGTTTTCACTTTTGTTTTCGTTATTTTCGTTCCCCTTTATTCTCCGTTCACCATCCTGCTTTTCTTTGCTTTTCCTTTGTTTTTCTTTTCAGTAGTTTTTTTTCATCTATTTTTCGTTATCATTTTTTATACTTTTTGAGTAGTGGCCTGTTTTTTTTCTTTTCATTTCCTCTTTTTCTTTCCCGTTCTTTTTTATCCTTTCCTTCTTTTTTTTGGCAGGGGTGAGGTGATGTGCAAGGGGGGTGTTGCAGGGGAGTGATTGATAGGGGTGAGTGAGGTGCAGGGGGTTGAGTTCAAGGGGGGGGGTGAGGTGCAGGGGGTGAATGTGAGGTGCAGGGGGTGAGGGTGCGAGGGGAGTTGAGGGGAGGTCCGTGGGGTGAGGTGCAGGGGGGTAGGGGAGGGTGTGGGGTAGGTGTGCATGCAGGTGGTTGAGTCAGGTCAGGGGGGGTGATTAGGTGCACAGGGGGTGATGGCAGGGAGTGCTGTGAGGGGGTTGAGGTGATTGCGGGGGGGTTGAAGGGGAGGGATGTGAGTGCCAGGGTGAAGTGCAGGGGGGTGAGGTGAGGTAGGGCCTGGGGGTGAGGTGAGGTTGGGTGCCGGGGTTAAGTGTGCAGGGGGTGAGGTGCCAGGGGGGATGGAGATCAGGGGTGGTGGAATGTGTGTTGTCCTGCAGTTGGGTTTTTGGTGTGATAATGGAGGGTTGAGTTGTGTGTTTGATGGGAGGGTGCTTCTTGTTTGTGTGTGTGATGTGGAGGGTGAGTATTGTGTGTGTGATGTGGCGGGTGAGTATTGTGTGTGTGATGTGGAGGGTGAGTATTGTGTGTGTAATGTGGAGGGTGAGTATTGTGTATGGGTGAGGGGGAGAGATGGGGGTGTGAGAGATGGGGAGTCACAAACGTTGATGATGAGGGGTGCAGGGGGAGATATATGAAGATGATGAGGATTGCTGGGGGAGATATGAGGATGAAGATGATGAGGGGTGCTGGGGGGATATGAGGATGAGGTGTGCTGGGGGAGATATGAGGATGTTGATGAGGGGTGCTGGGGAGATATATATCAGGATGAGGGTTGCTGGGGCAGATATAGAGGATGATGAGGGGTGCTGGGAGAGATAGAGGGGTGCTGGAGATATGAGGATGATGATGAGAGGTGCTGGGGGAGAGATGATGATGATGATGATGATGATGGTGATGATGATGATGATGATGATGATGATGATGATGATGATGATGATGATGATGATGATGATGATGATGATGATGATGATGATGATGATGATGATGATGATGATGATGATTTTACCCGTGCGGCCTGAATCTGTATTCCTTGGAGCAGTTCGGCCCTTCTCACTTGACAAGTTGTGCAGGCCTGTCATAGGTGATACCTATTAGGGGTTTGTTATAGATTAAATTAGAGAGTACTGCCTCTACAGTGACTGTGTAAAGTAAATAGCCTGCTGCATTGCTTGCACACCGCAAATAAAAGAATCATTCCAAGAAAGCTAAACTTCTTTAATTGCTTTGCTATAGCATCCTGTTTTTAAACACATTTTTCAATCCCAGCTCACTGAACCATTAATTGAGAGCGCTAATTACCCCTCTGAAAACAAACACAGGGGGGGGGGGTGAGAGAGTAAGCAGCAGAGAGAAATATATGCACGAAGCAGCCTATATATGCTGTATCATGTCCTTGTGTGTGTGTCCATAGCAAAAAAGCATTGAATAAAAGTTTAAAAAAAAAATGCTTTTTAAAATCGGGCGCCACACTCACACCGCTTTATAGTACATTGTGCTATAACGGTGTTGATCTGTATGTAGTCCTGCAGAAGATAATAAAGCCACTATCTGTTAATGAAAAGTTGTGGCTTATTCTCCTTTTGAGGGGATAAACCAGCCCTAGAGCATAACATGCAAGGTAAACAGTCTTCATGCCAAAGTCTTGTGACTATGACGTGGGATAATAGAACTGGCTGATGTAGTCCTGTTCTAGTGCGTGCCTCACACTCACAAACAGGTAAAAAAAAAGTGGAGCACAGCAGGCAAAAATGGGGTCCATTTCCGGTATTACTACAGATGCCGCCCCATGGGCGTTGCGTCACGTCCGTTAACGGGGAAAAGTTATATTAATTACCTGCTCCTATAGAGAAACACACTCTGACAAATCGCCAAACACGTGAAGCACGTTAGAGTGACTCACCATGCATTTTCCATGTTGTCACCTATTTAATTAAAGTTGTTTTTATACTGAGCTTTTGTATTGTAGTTCCCAATTTTTTTCTACTGTGCTCCACTTTTTTTCACCTGTTTGGATCCTCTTTATTTATTTCTGTTTCTGTTTTCCCCTTTGTTTCCATTCTTATATGGGTCCCTATTATCATAATTTTGTCTATACTTAGGTGCATATGTAAATCTCTTCTGATTATCACCATAAGTACAATAAGACTCAATATTCTCTTTACGTTTATATGTTTTTTGATGCTTTTTAAATGATTCATGTTTCAACCTCCTACTGTATCCGACGTACTTCTATCTCTCCGACCTTGTTTAGAAAAACCCTTGAACTCTTTGTTCTTCCAGTCTCTGTATTTATTATTCTCATAATCAGATTTATCTCTGAGAAACTTTTTCTTTTTAATATCCATTAAATTGCCTCTTCTATTTTATCAAGTCTTTCATTGACCTCGGTTTCACAGTATTTGAACTCTTCAAAGTTTACAAATACAGGTAAACCCCGTTATAACGCGACCCGTTATAACACGAATCGGTTATAACGCGGTTATCCGTGGCTCCCGTTTAAAAAAAAAAAAAAAACTGCTCACTGCACACACTGCACACACTGCACACACTGCACACACTATCACTGCATACACTGCACACACTGCACACACTGCACACACTGCACACACTGCACACATGGTTATTGAGGCAAAAAGTGACACTGTGTGCTCATTTGCATGTCATTTCCCAGAATCCCTTGCTGCAGTGGAAGTGCTGTATGCTGGGTGATAATGGGGAAAGGTGGGGTTGCAGACCTGCCTAAGACATGCAGATGAGCATACAGTTATATTTGCATATTTGCTTTCCTGTGGAGGGTTTTTGTCACTTTTTTTACTCACCATAACTTAACTCAGTATTATATATATATATACACACACACACACATGTATATATACACACACACATATATATACACACACAATATAAATATATATAAATATATATTTATATACATCCCAGTGCACCTTGGTAATAAATAAACAGACTTGAAGCAGGGGAACAGGCACTTGAAGCAGCAGGCTGGGCAGCAGGAGGAGGAGGAGCCAGAGAGGACGGAGTGACAGTATGATTCAGTGAGCACTGAGCAGCGTGGCATCACAATGCAGGGCAGGACAGGAACAGGTGAGTGACCTGTAGCTGGCTGCAGTGGAGACAAAGAAAGTCAAGGAGGACTTGACTTCCGAATTGGGGGTAATTGGGAGCGCCTGTATGTGTGTGCGCACACAGCACGCTCCACCACAGCCGTCCAATCATCTGCCGCCCGGCTGATGTCATTGACGTGAGCGCACCACTGCTCACTGCCGGCAAGACCACCCGCCCAACCGGAGATTTCAGGGACAAACCAGTAGCCTGGAGAAAGGGATGCCAAACCCGAAGTCTCTGGGTGAAACCCGGAGAGGTGGCAACCCCGCCTGCCCCGCGGGCTGTTACGTGGTGACAGGGGGAAGCAGGGACCGGAGGGACATCCCCGCTCCCATCTCCTGCCCCACGGGGTGAAGGGTGCTGCGGGGGGGAGGGTGATGATGCGCCGGCCATTTTTTTTTGCGCGACCCCGTTACTAACGCGGTGGTCTCGGGGTGGACCCCGAGGACCGCGTTATAATGGGGTTTACCTGTACTTCTAGTTTTTGCTTGGTCTCCTTAATCTGGGTGTTGAGTGTTTCAATGATCTCCCTCTTTGTGTAATTAGTTGACGCATGAACTCAAATGAGCAATTATCAAGCAACCTATGCCATTCACTCATAAAGGTAGTGTTATCATGCTCAATGGGGGGAACTTTGAATAAACGCAAACCTCTAGGTATTCTCATTAATACAGACGTCACATTGTTCTCGAAGATTCTAGCTCCTCGCCTAAACAAAATTATGGTGCAACTGTTCCATCATGTCCATCTTGACCAATTAGAATTCATCCCCATCAGGCAGGTGCCTGATAATATATATAGAATAGTGGACTTCATCCATAAAGCAAACGTCCAGGGGACGGCAATGCTGCTCGAAAAGGTTTTGATCGGCTAGATTGGCAAATTTAAATCAATGTCCTTCAACATGTGGGGTTTGATAGAGTTGTTCTGAGGGTGTTGAGGGCCTCTATCAATCTTCGTCTGCTAAAATAACAAATGCGGATCTTATGTCCAGTCCCATAAAAATCTGCAAGGAAACCAGGCAAAGGATGCTCTCTGTCACCGCTGCTCTTTGCCCTCTCCATCAAGCCCCTGGTGGTAGTTATATGCATAAACCCTAATATCTCTGGCTAGTGGTCGGTGATATGGAATATAAGATATCCTTGTTCGTAGACCATTTTGTTTTGTCTCTGATCTGACCCTTGACCTCCCTCATATTTTCCTCCAGCTAATGGGGCAATATGGAGCCATGTCAAACTTCAAGATAAATCAATCCAAATCCCTGGTCATGGACATGAATCTTTCCGAACTGGCAAAACTCCTAAAATTAAACTTTGATTTTTCATGGGCTACACAATCCCTTCTATAGGTAAGTATAGAACAAAGTTGAAGGGACGGTGCTACAGAGTGAGTTGGAAAGGTGTTAGATGAGTGGTTAGAGTCAAGACAAAATAGTACTTGCAGGGGAGTTTCTTGAAATTTGTATACAGATGATCTTGGGATGGATATATGACGTGTGTAAGTACTATATTCCACTCAGGTATGGGGAAAATCCTATTGAAATCCCTTCCATACCTGGGAGTCAATGTCCCTAGAAAATATGATCTCCTCTAAAGCAGAGGTGCACACAATTTTCCCCTTGTGCCTCCCTGCCTGCTCTCCTCCCCTTTGCACGCCCCCTCCCCCCTGCTCGGCTCTAGCGTCAACTGACACTATGGGGTAATGTGATGTTACATTTCTATGACAATGCTATGTCACATGACCCCACTGCATCATTTGATTCTGGGTTACCATGACGACACGTCACCGAAGACAAGGTAGGAGACAGTTACAGAGGCCTCGCGCAGTCCCCTGGCATTTAATTTAAATGCCTTGGGGGAGACCGCTGGACCTCAGTAACCACTGCACCCCCCCCTGGAAAATCTTACACATCCCAGTTTGTGCACCCTGGCTCTATAGCATAAACTAAGGGGAAAAGGCGGGGATGGTAGGAAGTGATCAATAATAACCATACTAGTAGACAAAAATGTGATGAGCAATAGTGATAATAAGTGGGTGCATACTGTGAACTGAAAATGAATCAGAAAACAATTGAGAACACTTAAATGACACCACAGATTATATAAAATATAACTTTTAATAAAGTGTTTCCTTACAACATATATCACTGAGTGTAAGTATAACAGTAATTAAAAAATCAAAAACTGTAGCGATGAGCCAAAAAACTCAATAATGGACACATTAACAGCTAAACACCTCTATAATGCTGTTAGTAGAGACTAGCCATGAAGCAGATAGATAGTGAAATCATGTAGTATAATGAGGTGTACAGTAGCTGGTTTAAACTAGTACACCATATCAATCCATTACTCTGTGAAGGAGAATGGATATAAATTGAACAGTCAGCGGCCAGAATATGCAGATGTATACAGTACTAATAATTAATCTCTGACAGAGATCAGGTAATTGGCATCAAAGTAGCCCAACAATCTATATACAAATAAAAGCCCAATGGCTGAGGCTTAAGGATAGTAAACCAATAAGGTACACAAACTCACAGCTAACAAGCTGTGTCAAGTTTGCCCTGTGGCCGTCTGGCAGTGCTCAAAGTGATAGCTGAAACAGGAGTAGATAGATGAATAATACTATCCCCAGAGAACACTGTAAGGAATCGGGGAACACGTCCCTTGCGGCGTGTTCCCTCCTCTCTTACCCAAAGTACCGCTGCTGCCTCCGCTACCCTTGTCACTCATGCGTGCAACCCTGCTCCTGTTATAGAACGTGCACAGACGCGCTCCTCTTACGCGGCCACCACGGAGCCTGGATCCGCCTCCTCCGACACACCGCACCTCCTCCATGCGCAGTGTGTACGCGCGACGCCACGCAACGATCCCCAGCCGCGAGTCAAGCCCTAACGAGCCATTGTCTCCTGCGACCTAAGTGTAGCCTTTGTGTGAACCTTGTGCGTGAAGCCTCTCCAGTGTGTTTTCCAGAGTTAACCCTTCGTGTACCGACCTGGCTCTTTTAAGGACCATCTCTGGCTTTCTGATCCCGGCTTGCCCTCAACGACGTGTACTTCTCTACTCCCAGACCTTTGGCTTACGGACTTCAACTACGCAGCTTTCTATAACCCTGGACTCTACAAGTATCACTGGATTAACCCTTTCTCTCCTGCCCATACCCGGCAACGGTAACCTCCACCTTCCGGGCAAGCTCCCGCTGCTGTGGGTGTGTGGCTCTAAACTTTCCCACCTCAGTACATGGGTCTTGTCCTGTTTATGGGTTCGCGCAAGCGTTACAAACACTAACTTCAGTGAGATAAGCGCTCCTAAAGTTAATATCTAGTTCTTGGTGTGTTCGGTGATTGGTCCAGTAGGCTTAAACATCAGCAGCACTAGAAATTAGTAGCTCCATAGCAGAGACTAATGACGTCATTACGTGCCCAACACACGTTTCCCTCCAGCTACAGAGCTTCGTCAGAGACAGTTTTGCAGGAGCATAGATTTAAAGCTATTTAAAGGGAGTAGGTTGCCGTGGTAACACTATTTGCAGTGCAAACGCGCATGTGTGAGGAGATAGACTCCTGTGTACACACATGCGTAATGTGATAGAGTATAAATGCACAATACAGACCACAGCAGCAAAACCTGAGCCATAAATAAATCAAGCATAATGAACAAATTCTACCTTCTAACATACATAAAATGAAACGTAATGCAGTCAATTATAGTCTATATATATATGTGATTTTATTTATTATGATGTATTAGCAAGTATCACTGTTTATCTAAATGTATTCAACTTTACAAAGGACCGATTTGTGGTGAATCAGTAACCAAATACTTAGAATGATTTTACCTCCTTGTAAGAGGTATGCAATGGAGACTGTTTTAAGGTGAAATTAAACAAGGCTTTTATTGCGCCTGTTTCTTTAACACAAGAAAATCCTCCAAATGTATGCAAATAAGGGGTCAAACAAAGCTTCTGTTCCACTTGGGAGTGTGTCTTGTTTTAACACAAGAAAAATCCTCCAAAGTATTGCAAATAAGGGGTCTCCCAGCCCCAAACATATATCTTGATATGTGCAGATATACAAAAAGTCTTAGAAAGGAAAGCCTTATCTGTTTCTTGTAGGGGAAGGCTTCTTTGTTCTCCAGGTTTTAGAAGTCCTTTCCCCTGTGTCTTTCTGGCAGCGTGCAGTCTCTTCTGGCAGGCTCAAGACGTCTGTTCCTATGGTCAGTGCCACAATTTGTGAGACTCAGGAAAAATCTAACTTCCTTTCTCAAATGCAGGCTTTTCTAACAAACCTAATCAGCCAGGTGGTGTTGGTTAATTGACTACCAGCAGTTAACC
This sequence comes from Ascaphus truei, assembly GCA_036426205.1. Taxonomy (NCBI): domain Eukaryota; kingdom Metazoa; phylum Chordata; class Amphibia; order Anura; family Ascaphidae; genus Ascaphus; species Ascaphus truei. The sequence continues at coordinate 79,322 of WSYH01002383.1, forward strand.
ACCACACTGCTGGATTAGAGGCACATTTCCAGAACAGGGATAAATCCCCTGTTACATACCTCCCCTGTTTGTGGGAAGCTTGGGCTTGCCACGGCCAAAGCCCATCCTTCCACTCTCATTCGAGATAACTCTGTGACTTGAGTGAGAGTGGATGGAGGAAGAGAACCCTCAGTCCTGCTGGGATTGGAGCTCTTTCTCCAGTTTATTTGTGTCTCCTCCCAAAAGTGCTTGAGATCAGCATTCCTCAGTCGCTCGAGGAGGACTTTTTCCAAGTATAGTCTTTTACTGCGTGCGCGGTCATGAGATTTCCCTTGCATCGAGTTCTTCTCTTATTGTAGGCAGACTGTATGGCAACAGTTGCAGAGCATTTAAAAACAGCCCTTTGAGTTTTCTGCTCTTGAAGCTGTCTCTCTGCACTTCTTACACTCAATGGAGTTGCTAGTTCAGCTTCTTTGGGATTGAGTTGCAATTCCACATCCACTTCCAGAGAATGTCCCATCTTTTCAGCTTCATCAGCTAATGATTCTTCTGGTTTTGATTCAGCACGTGTACCTTTTTTTGTTGCCTGTTGGGTGGCTGAAGGTTTTGCTAGTGCTTGTTTAGGTGGTTCAAATTTTGCAACCTTGTTTTTCAGACGAGCGGTATTCCCAGCTCTCACTGTACCCTTGTCTTCATGGGTTTTTTTGGCAGTGGGATACTGACGCTTGGTCAGGGTCAATACTTGTCCTTGTAGAACTGTAATCTCATCCGCAAGAAATCCCTGTTTTTTGAGTGCGTCTTGCAAGTCTCTTCTCAGGGAATTTATCTGCACACTTTGCTTTCTCTGAGCTTGCTTCGACATTTTCATTATACTGTGAAGCACTGTGAATTTCTTTGCTTGGCCACAGTTACTTGTCTCAGTTTCTGGACCTTCTTGTGCTCTCTCTTTTGCTGAGTCATCTGGGCTCTAAGCTTGGCCTCTAGCGATGCTTTGGTGATGCTCAGGGTAGCCTTCAGTTTCGCATGCTACTTTGTGGGAACATACTGGGTAATCAGACGTTCCTGCAGCACTTGTACTTCTTTAGCAGCCTGCAGATTGTCTTCCTGCAGAGTTTGCTGCTTCTCCTCGGCCTTCTGGAGGTGCGTACGCAGACCTTGCAGTTGGTTCTGCAATCGGTGCTTTGCTTCAAACTTCTCATCTTCCAAAAGTTTATTTATTTCTTTAAGCTCATGCAGCTTTTCCGCTCTTTCTCCTGCCGATCATATTCGTCATCATAGAGAGTGGTCTTTTCGGTTCGTATCGAGTTAAGGCACCCCCACCATTCTTGGGGTGTTTTGTGGGTGTGACTCGGTTTGGGTTCCCCGTAAGAGATGTCTTCCTCTTTATTGGACTGGAAGGGCCACTCCTCCGCCGGGTAGGGTTCAATACAGGAAAGCTGCATCTTGTCCTCCATTTTGAGGTTATCAGGTTTAATTTTCTTCCTGACCTCAGGAGGCGCTATTGCAGCTGTTGCCACTGTATTTGCTAGAACCCCAAATTGTGCTATTCCTACAGTGGGCATATTTTGCTTGTAGAGGTCGTATCTCTCACAGGCCTCTCTGTAGACTTTTTCTTCCCTTGGGTAAGTTTTACAATACTAGCATTACTGAGCATGCATTCACTCTCATCGTCTGAATAAGGCCTGAAGGGACACTGCTCCGTGTGGTGGGGTTCTTTACACCAGGAACACATTTTCTTCCCTATTTTTGCAGAGTCTGTATTTGACTTCAGCTGGGTGGCCATTTTACATTCCCAGGGTTCTATTTCTTTAATATACAATGCTTGCTAGCAGCCCATTTTCTGGCTTCAGCAAAGACATTTGGTTTTCTGCTTGAGTTCAGTAATTTTCAGTCTCATCTTTGGGTATTATGGCATTCACTCTTCACATTTTGGGTGCCTGTTTTACTCCCAAGATACATACATAGACTTTACATGCAGAAAAATAATATATTCTTTGCAGTAGAATATTTCTTTCACTCCCGGCAGGGTGACTCAACACTCAGCAATTGGCTTTGGGATAAATTTTACACAGTTCAGCAATTCCTTTTTCCCCGGTAGAGTAATTTTACCCTCAGCACTTGTTTGCTGAAAATTCCCCTGCTTCAGCACAGTCTTGCATCAATTTTCACACTTTTCTGCATATACTCCATTCACCGCATAGGACTACCAGCTGTGAATGGAGTATATGCAGAATTGTCTTCCTGCAGAGTTTGCTGCTTCTCCTCGGCCTTCTGGAGGTGCGTACGCAGACCTTGCAGTTGGTTCTGCAATCGGTGCTTTGCTTCAAACTTCTCATCTTCCAAAAGTTTATTTATTTCTTTAAGCTCATGCAGCTTTTCCGCTCTTTCTCCTGCCGATCATATTCGTCATCATAGAGAGTGGTCTTTTCGGTTCGTATCGAGTTAAGGCACCCCCACCATTCTTGGGGTGTTTTGTGGGTGTGACTCGGTTTGGGTTCCCCGTAAGAGATGTCTTCCTCTTTATTGGACTGGAAGGGCCACTCCTCCGCCGGGTAGGGTTCAATACAGGAAAGCTGCATCTTGTCCTCCATTTTGAGGTTATCAGGTTTAATTTTCTTCCTGACCTCAGGAGGCGCTATTGCAGCTGTTGCCACTGTATTTGCTAGAACCCCAAATTGTGCTATTCCTACAGTGGGCATATTTTGCTTGTAGAGGTCGTATCTCTCACAGGCCTCTCTGTAGACTTTTTCTTCCCTTGGGTAAGTTTTACAATACTAGCATTACTGAGCATGCATTCACTCTCATCGTCTGAATAAGGCCTGAAGGGACACTGCTCCGTGTGGTGGGGTTCTTTACACCAGGAACACATTTTCTTCCCTATTTTTGCAGAGTCTGTATTTGACTTCAGCTGGGTGGCCATTTTACATTCCCAGGGTTCTATTTCTTTAATATACAATGCTTGCTAGCAGCCCATTTTCTGGCTTCAGCAAAGACATTTGGTTTTCTGCTTGAGTTCAGTAATTTTCAGTCTCATCTTTGGGTATTATGGCATTCACTCTTCACATTTTGGGTGCCTGTTTTACTCCCAAGATACATACATAGACTTTACATGCAGAAAAATAATATATTCTTTGCAGTAGAATATTTCTTTCACTCCCGGCAGGGTGACTCAACACTCAGCAATTGGCTTTGGGATAAATTTTACACAGTTCAGCAATTCCTTTTTCCCCGGTAGAGTAATTTTACCCTCAGCACTTGTTTGCTGAAAATTCCCCTGCTTCAGCACAGTCTTGCATCAATTTTCACACTTTTCTGCATATACTCCATTCACAGCTGGTAGTCCTATGCGGTATGGCAGCCTTTACTTGCACAATCAGTACCGCACATGGGTCACCATCTGTATTCACTGCTTCAGCGAAACATTTGAAAACAACAAACACCTATCCCTTTTAAGAGCAAACTTACTTCTTGAACCCTGACTACGGCTGGAAGGCAAAACCCATATTTCAACGACCATATTACACTTTATTGTGATAGGCAAGTAAGGTTTACCTGCTTCAGCACAGTCTCAATCTCTCCTCTTGGAATCGGGGAAAAGAGTCCATCTGTGATTTTGTGGCTTTCTTCAGTGCAGTGTAGATTTCCTGCCTGGATGTGTATCCCTTTAATTCTGGTCTCTGCTGCATGTGATTCTTTGTTTATGTTGCTCAGGCTGTTTGTAGGCAAAAAGCACAAAAAAAATTCACGGGCAATCTCCAGGGCCCCTTTTAACTTCAAGGGCCACCTCAATCCCACTTCTAACACCATATGTAAGAGGACATGTGCAGAGGTATGCAATGGAGACTGTTTTAAGGTGAAATTAAACAAGGCTTTTATTGCGCCTGTTTCTTTAACACAAGAAAATCATCCAAACGTATGCAAATAAGGGGTCAAACAAAGCTTCTGTTCCACTTGGGAGTATTTCTAGTTAAACCTATGCAGTCAACAACTCCCTTTAGATTAGCATGTCTCCCAGCCCCAAACATATATCTTGATATGTGCAGATATACAAAAAGTCTTAGAAAGGAAAGCCTTATCTGTTTCTTATAGGGGAAGGCTTCTTTGTTCTCCAGGTTTTAGAAGTCCTTTCCCCTGTGTCTTTCTGGCAGCGTGCAGTCTCTTCTGGCAGGCTCAAGACATCTGTTCCTATGGTCAGTGCCACAATTTGTGAGACTCAGGGAAAATCTCACTTCCTGTCTCAAAGGCAGGCTTTTCTAACAAACCTAATCAGCCAGGTGGTGTTTGTTACACAACAAATAACAAAGAACATATAATAACAAACAGTATTTCCTTGGCGCACTGTCAGATATTAAACCTGGCAAAAAGAATGTAGTCCCATGGCTTTGATGGTAGTGAGATACTAAATCCACAGTCCACAGTGCTCGGTTCCTTTGGATTTAAAGATTGATCTGGAATAGCAAAGGGACCAAACAAACCTTGCGCGTACCCTATGAGTCACTCTGTTCTCCCCCACCGTTGCCAGCTATTACTTAAAAAGTAGATAATAAATGGGCCCAAAAGGTTCTATTCCCCGCCCTCTTTTCACGGTGGGTTTTCGACTGGATATGTGGCTGGCACGAAGGCCTCACTCCAACCCCACGTTCAGGCAACCACACAGACCGTATAAAGAAGGAAAAGATAGGCACCAATGTGTGTACCACACATTTATGCTAAAAACGGAAAGGTGGTAAAAACAAATGCACTCACATGCCGTTATGCCTATTATGTGCGACTACAACGTGCCGATCCGCTCACATGGGAGATGCCGGGGTTGATGAAGGAGGCGGGGAGTTGGCGTGATCCCGCATTATGGCCGCGACTCGGAGCGCCTTGTCCTCTCACTGATTACATCCACCGCTAACGACCCCTTCTCCTCTCCAAACGTATGCAAACGTTTATAGACTTACTGAGAGGCGTTTCCGCCAACGTGGGATTTCGTGACTGCTGACGTCACTTCTTCAGGGGGTGGTAATGGAGCCGTGGGGGCAACTAGAGAGTGATTTATACACTTGTGAATGATCGTCCGCGTATTCCCATGGATAATATCCTCACTGGAGAACTCCTACTGTTGTCCTCACATGTTGGTAATAGAAGACAAGTGTATACAACTGCTTAATATCATGTCGACAGTGACAATGAATATCTTAAACATTCTCTATAATACATATGGTGAGCTGTTAGTTCATGTCAAGATAACGGCACAGGACAATAATTAATACACTTTGTTAACAATAAATATCAATAACAAATCATCAATAAAAATCAAAATGAAGATAAAAAAATAAATAAAAAAGTTAGCTCACAATATTGGGGTAGTTATTCAATAGTGAACCAATAGGCGACTAGTGGGCTATCTCCTAACTATGCTACATGAGGACACCAGAGGTGTAAAAGAGAAAAAAAGGCAGATTGGTAGGATATGAAAACCTGGTTAGCAATATCTATATCTGTAGGATAATACCGAGCTACTTTAGAAAGCTGCCAGGTAAATTCAATTTGAGACCTCTCGGGGTCAGGTTTATAGGTGTATATATCCAGTAGCTTTCGCGTACTGGAGATAAGAGTTTATTTTAAACCCCCTCTCCAATTCGCTTGGACATTCAATCCTTTGAGATTAACCACTTCAGGGTTTTGACCATGTTTAGTTTTTAAGAGTGGCTGGAGACACTATGTGTCTCCAGACCTTTTTGCCGATATAAAACATGTTGCAAGACGTGCTTCCATCAATGGTATCACCTGTTCGCCCTACAGATGTACGCCCACAACGATGGGCACTCTAAAAGGCCCCGCGTAACAAAAAGGAGTCTGTGACAGAAAAGGTGAATGAGCATGTAATGGGGAATTTATTCCCTGTAACATTAGATTAAACGTATTACATTTGGACTGTAGCGCTACAACCAATGCACTTAACGCATGTAAAGAATCCCATCTAATTCTTTTAAACATGTGGTATTTTGTTGACTTCATGGAACTAAATGGACAATAGGGAATAGTTTTAGTTTAAATTGTCAGCTTTTTTAAAAACTATCTGAGGGTATTAGGTAGAATTGTTTTAGTATATGCATCACCATGTAGGACTACCCCAGGTTTTTTAATTATTGTGTTCATTTATTAGACATTCCATTGTATTTGGTAATAAAGGGAATAGATAAACTCATCTGATTGTTTTGGTCTCTTATTATCCATACAGATAAGGTCATCTTTGTTTGATTTTGACTGTCTTAAGGCCTCTAACCCTACTGTGGTTATATTCTCTATGAAGGAATTATTTTTAGTTCATTGGACCTGCATCCAAATACTTCTGGTGAGAGCAAGTTCTTTTTGTTCTTTAAAAACTGGCCCTTTGGATATTGTTAATCCATCTATGGTTGTGATGGCTAGAGCCAAGAGGAGGTATTAGCATCGACTTTGTAAAACTGTCATGGTACTCATGGACCTTCTCAATGAAATGTTAGATCTAAAAAGTCTATGGTGGTGGGCTGGTATAAATGTGAATTTAAGATTCATATTGTTATTGTTCAATATTCTTTGAGAACTTCCCCAAGTCGTCTACACCTCACCCCAGAGACATAGCACGTATTATGTAGCGTTTTCATAGACAAGGCTCGCCCCAAACGGGCCGGGATTGGATGTATCTCCTCCCACAGGCCCAATTAAAAATGTTGGCATAAACTAGGGCGAAACCTTTACCATGGCAGAGTGGCAACATTATCTGAGGGAAGAAACTATGTCATTACTGAAATAATTATGTTTAAGGATTAGCGTAATCCCTTCTATTTATCAAATCTCTGAATTTCCCTGTCAAGACTGTCATCTTGATTCTAACACCTTGTCTAAATGCCACTAATGCCTAGAGCTGGTTGATGAACGTATACAATGGATGTCACGTCACACGTGAACCAGATATAATGATCTTCACATGGTGACGATCATTAGATAGGTTAAGGGACATGTGTGGTCGTCTCTTAAGAATGACGGGATTTTAGGGAATACTTTTGCAGAGTAGAATCAATAAACTGGGAAGATTTTGATGTCAAACGATTTTATCCCCGATATAATGGGGCGTCAGGGGTGCGTTCAAAGATCCTTATGTATCTTTGGAATAAATAGAAAATTGGAATTCCTTGCTGTGTTATGTCCAAGACTCCAATTCGCTTGTGGAAGATATTCCATTCTGTGAATCCCTAAGCAAATACTATTGGAGTACTGTCCTTAAACTCATAGATGGAGTATATGGCAGTTTTTATATGTGCGTTGCATCACTTAGGAGTCTCATGGACTCTTTCTTATAATAGTCAGAGTCTCCATTATGACTATACGCCCACCTTTGTCTTCAGATTTTATTACAATTGTTAGGTGCTTTCTAGAAGACATCGTACAGATCTTTTTCAGTTTAATTTCAAATTATGGTTAGGAATTCTAAATATTGGTGGCCCTTTCCATATCATGAATAACTAGTTCAGTTAAATGTTTCCCAAAAAGTTGCCCCTCAGTGTTTGGGGTAAAACACAGAGGGCCTTTTACTTGGGGTCGGAGTGGTATTGTTCACCAGTATATTATTATTGTCCTGGATTGACTCCTACTTAAGCATCTTTAATTAAATACTTTTTTTAATTGTTAGGAGTCTTACAAATTTAGGGGGTCTATATAAAGGTCAAACATATTTGGTCATGAGGAGGGAGCGGAATTTAGAACTTTAGAGAGAACCTCTCTTCAACCTCAGTGGTTTTGAGCCACTGATTGAATACATGCTACCTCTACCGATGGCTTGGTTGATCTGTTTTTTTATCTTTCCTTCTTCACCTCTTTTCCTCTGAATCTCTATTCTTTTGCGTCTCGCCGACCTTGGGGTGTCTGGTCTCCCACTAGGTTGTCTGTCTCGCTGTTCTCCGTAGGGAAATCGTATTTCCTATTTTTGTCGTGATCTAAAAAAGACATTGATGTGATTGTTCTCCTGATCTGATGTGATGTATGTTATAGGGTCTGAAATATGTTAGAATCTAAAAAACATGTTATCATAACCACTAAAGTCTCTCTAGGTCCATCATGTATTGCCTCATGATGCCCATATCTACATTGCATTGAAAATACCTCTCGTGGTGGGCCATGGTATCTATGGTAATCATCCCTTGGGGGTGCTTGTGACCTAGCTCCCATATAGGGTCGTTGAGATGTCATCTTTTTATTTAATGTTTTGGTCATTTGAACATTCTCTTTTTTTGGTTTTGATTTTGTGTCTTCCTTTAGTGTCACTTTGTTGTTAATCGGTGTGGATTTGACCTCTACTATTGGAGTCTCTTCTGCAATATTGACTTATTTCTCAGTTTTCCAGTCCCTTTGCCTATTCTGTTCATAATCTTTTTTATCCCTAATAAATTTTTTCTGTTTTGAACTAATGACCTCTTTCTCCAATTTTTCTATTCTCTGTGAAATTTTTTCATCTAGTACTTTGTATTCTTTAAGTTCGGAGAAATGGCCCAATTTTTCTTGGATTTCAATAATCTCTTTATCCAAAACTTCTAGGGATTTTGTTCTGTACAGAATAGATAAATTGACCAAACCGAATGCACATGTATCGAGGAGATGGTTCCACTCCTTCATAAATGTCTCGTTCTCTGTTTCAAGAGTAGGTACCTTGAGGACCATGAGTCCTCTCGGTATTCTTTTATGCTCTAAATATTTCCTCAATGCTACCACTTCCCAGATCTGCCTCATTTCTTGTGTGAGGAGTTTTTCTACTTTATTAAATAGTGTATCTAAATATTCAGTGTCTACATCTATGTGTTCTACATCTGTGTCATCTGAAAATAATTTGTCTAAGTTACAACTACGAAGTGCTCGACTTGAAAAAAGTGACATATTTTGTGATAATGGTTGGCTGCTACTATGTGAAATGGATACAACTTGTGGTGAAAAAATTAAACTAAAAACGTATAATTAGCGCTCAACCTTTTGACCTAACTTAAACACTAATTTAAATGAATAAGTGCTCTAAAAAACAAGAGAGAATCCCCTTTATGGGAAACCCTATAGGTGATACCTCGCAAACTAACTTGGTAGAATGGGGAATGGCTGCCTCAGGAATGAAAAACAAGCCTATCCACAAGGCATGTATAACAAAGCATACACAACAAATAACAAAGAACATATAATAACAAACAGTATTTCCTT
>WSYH01002384.1:3074-27549 GCA_036426205.1 Ascaphus truei
CACACACACACACACACACACACACACACTGTACTGCTTGCTCGGCTCCCCACGCTTCTGAGCACTGGAGAAAAGACAGGAAGAGGACTCCGGAGGGCTTGTGTCTGTGTGCAGAGGGATGCCCCGCCCCCTCTGCAAGCACAGGGAAACAGCAGCACGGATCTTCTGCTGCCTCTGCTCTGCCCCCAGGTTTCGACGCACAGGCTGCGCCCCCCCCTAAATAATTTGGCGCACCCCAGTTTTGCGCACCGCTGAGATAGAGTTGCGAGGGACAAAAAAAAAAATCCTGGCAGCGTGCCAACACGCGCCAGCCAATCAGGAGACAAGGGAGGTTTGTTTTTTTGCAGAAAAGCGCGCTAAATCCTGTCACGCCAGTGCCCTCTTCCCCGCTGTTGGCGGCCCAGGATCCAGGGGGGGGGCAAGCGCCCCCTCTTGCCCCCCCCGCCGGAGCCCTCATACGACCCAGGACTGGGACAGTAATTTAGAGGGTTATTCCTTTTTTGAAGGATTGATAAATAGAGGGGAGGTGAGATGGAGTATGTTTATATGTTAAACCGTGATCTAAAACCTATTATAAGGGATGATGTTATGAAGGGAATGATGAAAATGTAGAGCTTTGTGGATAGCAAATTAGAAGTGGGTGTGAGGGGGGGGCGTGCCGATGACGTCAGCCAGAGCAGACGGGTGAAGGGAGAGCTCCGGAGACCCACTCATATAACCATATAATATAGACATTTTCCGTCTGGCAAAAATCCCCCAAAGACTCCCTCTTACCTCCCAAAGCACAAGGGATGTCAACCAAGGGGAAAAACCAGCCTGCCCAGGGGGTGGGCAGATACTTTACCCCCGAGAAACAGCACACCGATGCAGGGGGAAAAAAACAAGATGGCGGATCACCGCCAGGAGCACGAGGCACACAAGGCCAAGCAGACCCCGCAAGCCCCGCTGAAACCCCCCCCCCCCCCCCCGGCCGGGGGAATTACGAAAGAGTTCCTTGAGGAACTACATGCCAAACTGCAGAGAACACTGCAAGCTGACCTCAAGGAAGCGGTCACGGCAATCAAGCAGGACATTCAGGGCCTCCAGGAGCGCACCACGACGCTGGAGAACAGGAGGCCCTGCAACACCAAACTGATGCGGATGAGGAAATCATTCATTTAGGCCGAGAAATCCACTCGCTCCGCGACGGCCTGGAGGATCAAGAAAACCGGGATCGCCGCCAGAATCTACGGATCCGCGGCATCCCGGAAGCGATCAAACCCGGCCACCTGCGTGAATACCTGGCAGATCTTTTCATTTCCATATGTGCAGACCTAGAACAACGCGATATGGAGATCGACAGAGCGCACAGAGCGCTAGGCCCACGATCTGATGACGCGAACCGACAGCGGGATGTAATCGTGCGGCTCCACAGTTACACCACTAAGGACAAGCTCATCGGAGCGTGCCGGGTGAGAGACACTATCATGTTCCGGGGAGAAACACTCCAGGTCTACAACGACCTCTCGAAGTTAACGGTGGACCGTCGGAAAGAGATGCGCCCCCTCACACTGCTCCTCCGTGAGAAGGGCATAAAGTACAAGTGGGGATTCCCCTTTAAACTGGTTATCAACCATAAAGGCAAATTCCTCTCTATACGATACCCTGAAGACATGGAACACCTAGCGAAAGCCTTGGGCCTTGCCCTGGAACCTCTCCGGACCGCCGAATCAGCCGGAAATCGACCCAGCGACAAGGAGGATCAGCCGATAAGAACGAGAATCCCCCACTCAGTGTCCAATATAATATTGGTCCTGTAAAATCTTTTTCCTTATGGAAAGCCAGGTGGCAGGCAGAGAGGATACTCCAGATACATAAACCTTTTGCTCAAAGAAAAGCGGAATGAAACCGCCAAGGTTTAATATCTAACGCTTGTCTCGTCCTAGGGAAGGTGGAAAAGATAATGGAACCCTCGCATCCTGTCCTCAAATAGATATGTTGATGTATACAACGGTGCAATAAGGGGAGAAGAGAGAACAACCTCATACGTAGTAACCAAATGCACTACCCTGTTTGACACGCACTCGTTGTATTTGATAGTTAAAGATTAATGATTTCACATTTGATCTTTTTAATAATTCATAACCGATAAAATAATTGTTTCAAAACTTCGAACAAAAATCCACCTGAACATTGTTGACAAACAAAAAACAAACAACATAATTATTAAATAGTTTGCAGTTGAAGGACTAATTAATGTTTCTGTTTTTGTGTGTTTGTCACCATGTCATTGATTTTGGGTTCTAATGTTTTTACAATTATTTTATCGGTTGCATTACAAGATTACTTTATAAATCATTCATCTTTACCTACACATCCACCGAGTGCTGTCCCCAAATGTCTTTTGTTTCCATTATAATATCTAACTCTAACGCTTCCCAGCACCTCACCTCTCCATTCCCCAGGTGAATGATGAATGTTGGTGTGTTCCAGGATCTCTTCTCAGACATCAGCTTCTTGTAATGGTTTCTTTCTCATGTACAGGAGTTAGTTGGATTTCTTCCCCCACCATCCTATGGGTCTATGGGTCCTGGCAGAATCTTTCTGGCACAACAGGGACCTACTGCTTCTGTTACATGCTCCCCATCTGCTCACAACAATATAATCCTACATTTGAAGACGTATACATCTCACTGTTCAGAGCACGAGACAACAGTTCACATTCTCATGTTCCCTGCGATTTGTTTGCTTTTGTCAGGTAAGAGGGACGCGTCTCTTGTTAACAGCTCTATACTCAATCTAATTCCCAGTGCCTTACCCCACTAATCTGTCTATTGTTCTCCTGACCTGTTGCACCAAACTCTCTGCCCCATGTGCTATATAGCACAAAAATCCATGGATGGACAAACATAACATAAAAGGATATGTATTTTCATTACAGAACTTTTACCACTGGGATTTACGACTATGTAGCCGACCCCACATATCAATTTATAATATATATAAAAAGATATATATATAGTGTACTAGTTATGTGTGTGTGTGGGTGTGTGTGTGTGTGGTTGTGTGTGTGTGTGTGTGGTTTGTTGTGTGTGTGTGTGTGTGTGTTGTGTTGTGTGTGTGTGTGTGTGTGTGTGGGTGTGTGGTGTGTGGTGTGTTTGGTGTGGTGTGTTGGACTCAGTATCTCCCTCTGCACAAACATGTCTCTGCCTGATCCAAGTGCATTCAATAATGGGTCAATTTTCCCTCTACCAAGCTACATCCTTCTCTGCCCTGTGCTCTCCTTCTGCCCAAACCGTGGTCTTTATGTGGTCTTGCTCTCCATATGACCAAACACATTGCCTGCCCTTGGGTTCTTGCTTCTGTACTTACATGTGTCCCGGATTTGCTTCTCAAGTACCTCCCATATAACACTCTGCAGGTTCCCTGTTATAGTGAGGGAGATAAGAGTGGTGTCATTATCATCACTTTCTCTCCAGCAGCCCTCACCTTCCAGCAGCAGGTAGATAATCTCCAGGGTGTGATTCAAATCCTCTCATTATCTTGCTTCTTGTCCTTGTTTCATCATCTTAGTTATTCAGATGCCAAACTCACCTAACCGGGCTGGTGGTTTCCTGTTGGAATTTTTCACCGTGTGGTGGACCTCCTGCAGTAGTGATATATATTGTAATTGTCCTTCACGTAAATTCTTCCTAAAATGGGAGAGAGGGAATGTATATGTGACCCTGCAGTGACAAAAGGATAACTGAAATTAGTGTCCCTCTGTCTGTGTCACCCTGCAGTGGGAGGGACGATTTGAGGTGCTGTGTTTTCCTGTCTGTCACCGCGCATTTGAGGGACAGCTTGACTAAACGAGTACGTTGCTTTGTATTACGTTTTCAGTTCTCCTAGCGACCGCCTTTATCTGATCCTTTTTAATGGAACGTTTCGCACAATCTTCTTGCTCTGTCTCCAGCACGTTATAAGTGCTTATTTTTTTCACATGACATCCATTTGTAACTATGATGTCATCACGCCATCACCAATGCTAAATCATATTTATTATATTCTTAAATGTAACACCTAATATGATGGACCGACCTATAAATGCTGCTCACATCATTTTCATGAGAACGTGTGAGTTTTTTTTTTTGCAAATATGATGAAAAAATAAAAAGGGTCCCATTCATTCGAACAGTGTGTGGTGTGTGTGGTGTGTGGTGTAGTGGTGTGTACCTACAATCTCAACACAAGTCCATCAGAAAATCTCTATACGTGAAACGCTCGTGGGCCTCACCTATTGGAAGCAGCAAGGAGTGGTCATAGATCACTGAACTAACTTCCCCCAGTGAACGCTCGCTCGTAACGAGAAACCATCCGGAGATCCCCGTTCCTATTCATTTCGGGATTTCCCTTTTGCACTTCTCCGTGAGAACAGCGATGAACTGGTGTCCTTTATGTTTGGGATTACATTTAGGGTAAAGAGAATATCTTGCTGTAGTCCCCTGCATCTCTCCCCTCCGCATGGGGCTGAGATATTATCATTATCATTACTTACCACATTACTACCGGAGGTTAATATCCTATATATGGCCGATACCGTGGATATATTTACATTCATTCCCTTCTCCAACAGAGATAGAAAACCGTTTTAGTCAGTTTTCCCCCATCACTGGGTGTATGTGGAATTCTGACCATTGAGATTTTTTAAATTTGGTTGAGATTGTTGTTTTTATAACATCCATTAGGGAAGTCTGGATGATTTGAATGGGGGTTAGCTGCAATGGGGTGGACGCTTAGTTTCATACTTCCCCTTATTTTTGACCATATATTCCACATGCAACCTCAATCGATCCCAGGTCAAGCTCAAGGACCCATTTAGGTCGTTTTTAATGGTTTTGGTTTTATCTTGTGATCAGGAGTTGGCCAAATACAGAAGAATTTCCGATTCATCTGATCGCAACACGATCAGAAAGGTTTGGGGATCCTCAAATTCATACATAATTTGGTTCCTTAACCAAAAAAAGGTTACACAACACTGGTCAATGATTACCCTAGCTGCTGTATTTCATGTTACAGTGTGCCCTGTTGTAATTACAGTAATCCGCGGAAAGATATGGTCAGTGTTACAGTGTGGTCTGTGTAATTACAATAGCTATGTGTATCAGTGTTACAGTGTGTCTTCTGTGTAATTTCAATACTGCTGTATGTCAGTGTTTACAGTTCTCTGTGTAAAAATCACAATTGCTGTTGTGTCGTGTTACAGTGCCTGTGTATTACACTTGCTGCGTATGTCAGTGTTACAGTGGTGGTCTGTGTATACAATAGCTGTGTGTGTCAGTGTGAGCCAGTGTCTGTGTATTACATAGCTGCTGTATGTCATTGTTACAGTTGTGTTCTGTGTATTAAAATAGCTGTGTGTTTCAGTGTTACAGTGGTGTGCCCTGTGTATTACAATAGCTGTGGTGTCATTGTTTACAGTGTGTGGTCCCTGTGTATTACAATAGCTGTGTGTGTCAGTAGTGTACCGTGTGTCTGTGTGTTAACATAGCGTGTGTGTCATTGTTTACAGTGTGCCTGTGTATTACAATAGCGTGTATGTCATGTTACAGTGTGCCTGTGTATTACATATAGCTGGGTGTGTCGTGTTACAGTTGGTGTGTGTCTTTGTATTACAATAGCTGTGTGTGTCAGTGTGGCCAGTGTGTTCTGTTGGTATTACAATAGCTGTGTGTGTCAGTGTACAGTGTGGTGTCTGTGTATTACATGCTCTGTGTGTATATAATGTGAATGAGTAAGAGAATATCCCATCAGTACCTTGACTGCAGCCATGTGTGGAGGGTGAGGGGTGGGTTAGCTCTGCACTAATTGGCTCCATTTTCCTTTAACGCAATGGATTCTGGGACCTGTAGTTTATTATATTATCTGTACATATTATTTATTGGAAGGACAGTAACTACAGTTCCCAGAAGCACCTTTGGCAGAAGGGAGAGATCCACGTGACCAGCAGCAGCCAATCAGTGTGTAGATGTAGTGGAGGCGGTGATGATTAATGATGGAGCGGAGGGAGAGGAGGGGAGGAGGGGAGAGGGGGGCTTCGTCTTATCGTCTTCCTTTCTCTTCTTTTCTCTTCTTTTTTCTTCCTTCATCTCTTCTTTTTCTTCTGATGTATCTTAGGTCCGCTTCCTTGCAGTAAACCTGATCTTCATATCCTATCTACATTCCATCCTACGATATTTCTATCAGTGATTATGAGATAAAATACTAATTAAAGTGGACACATTTAAAGCTAAAATAATCCTCATTAAGTAACGAGTGTCTCTCTAATGTACAGATCTTAGTCACAACACCCCTAAGCAGTTTCTCATCCATATTCCCCGTAACACTCTCTCTCAGGGATAAATAAAGCCTGGGATCCTTGCAGCTGTTGCTGTCTCCTTGTGAATAATGAGAATGGACCTTTTGTCCTCCGAGCGATAGCAACAGAATAGTTATAATACTCAGGATCAAAAGAGACATTGCAATAGGAATTTCTGAGTAGTTTTCAAGCCTCAGATTTCATTTACCCAAACGGGTTAAAAAGTTCCTTTCAGAAGGTGATGGTTACTTTCATCACCCCAATTCTTGCATCACAATACCCAGTTCCTTTTCTCACCTTCCAGGGCTGCTACCACCAATGTCCCCCCTATATCCCGCGCTCTGCCCCCCGCTCCTCTCCTGCGCTCTGCGCTGTCACTATAGTGCGGCGCGGACCGTCCCCGGTCACAATCACCCTTTAATAGAGAGGAGATATAATAAGCCCTCATTTCCCCTCCTCCTTTGTCGGGGGGATTCCACCCTTCCTGCATCATTACAGAGGCCGTGGGCTTTTAACATGTTGGGATGGAGTGAGGGGTCTTAGTGTGTTAGCCGTGTCCTCGTATCTCTATGCTTGGTGCCGACTTGGCGGTGTATGGGATCGGCGGAGCCTCCGATCTGTAACCCTGGCAAGTTATGCAACCACTTGTATTTTCGCGCATGCGCAATGCAGCCGGCGCGAGCCAGTTTAGATCGGCGTCATGTTAGTGGCGCCTACAAGAGGCCGCAGTGAACTACAAGCCCCAGGCTCCTTCCTCTAGGGGCAAGTGTCACCTGGGTCAGCAACAGCCAATAAGTCTGTCGGAATCTTGGGGGAAAGTGAAATAGACAGTTTTGGGGGCTTGCATTTGACTGTCAGTTGGAAAGAGAGGGACCATTGAGGTATTGGTCCAGGGGCATGCTCTCCTGACTAGGACTAGGTTTGCTCCTTAGGGACCAGCGGGCACTGAGCCCTTCTAGCTTGTACACGTGTAATGGAAGGCCCCAGAATAGAGATACTCCATTAGTTCTGCTTTCTGTCAGTGCACCGGTGACAGGACAACATGTGTTGGATCTGCTGGCCTGTGGTCTTGGCCCAGACAGACATGCACACTATTTATTTATTTATGAAAATATTTACCAGGAAGTAATCCATGGAAGGTTACCTCTCGTTTTCAAGTATGTCCTGGGGCACAGAGTAAAACAAATAATACAATTGTTTCCAGTACATTTGCATAAATGAACAGGGTAACATTATTACAGGCAGTTACAGACTAGATCTAAAGTTAGACAGCCTTAGATTTGAAAAGACTTAAGCTGGTGGTGGATAGAGGAGTCTCGGTATGTTGTCCAGTTTTTGGGGTGCACGGAAGGAGAAGGAGGAACGTTCGGATACTTTGTTGAGCCTTGGGACCTGAATAGTCTTTGGGTCTGATCTCAGTGATAGTGCGTATGTGGTAGGGGGAGAGCTTGTTCGGTAGCTGGGTGAGCCTTAAGCCCGGAGAAAGTTTTGAGGGTAAACAAGGAAAGTGAACTTTGTGCCTAGCCTCTAGTGATGACCAATCTAGTTCTTTGAGCATTTCGCAGTGATGTGTGTTATAGTTTGCATTGGAAAACAAAACGAAAATTAATTGTAGAGGGTCAGTTTGCCTAAGGTGGGTTTGGGAGCCAAGTCCATATACTATGGTCTCCCCAATAGCCAATATTGGCATATAGCATCATCTGCTGGGCAATCGCTTTTCTGACCAGGAGACTAGGGAGGATTTGTTCCTGTAAAGTACCCTAGGTTGGCATAGGTCTTGGTTGTCAGGGTACAATGTGCATTCCCGAATGTAGTGGAGTCACACCATAAGCCCATGTATTAAAACTAGTGACAGGTGTTAGGTGGTGGTTAGCGTTGGTTCTAATCAGGAGCTCATTCACCTGGAATCTTTAACAAAGTTCGTCCTTGGTTCCCCAAATCCATTGTTTACAGTCTTTTCAGTGTTAAAAACATTTGTTTGGGAAATCCAGTTTTCGAGTCTCCAAAAAGTCAGACTGAAGTATGTGTTAAGGTCAAGACTATGCTGTTGCAATAGTAGGATTGTTGTCCATCTGCAATACATTTGTATTGAATTCTTCCTTCCAGCTGTGGGAAAGAAGATCTTAAGAACACTGAGAAGAGTAGGGCCCCTAAACGAGCCTTGCGGGACACCACGGTGATATCCATGGGGTTGGAGTTAGAAGCCTGAGATGGACAATGTTGGATCTGTCCTGATAGGTAGGACTGAAACCATTTTAAAGCTGTTTTTCCCTAATTCCATAGCTCTTGAGTTTGTTAAGCAGATAACATTAATCAACTGTGTCAAAAGCCTTTGCAACATCCAGATACTGCACCAGTTGAGTTGTCCCCTTTCCATTCCATTTCTCACACTGGATTTCAGTGCAAACTTTTAGCAGGGGTAGGTTACGGTGAGTTGGGTTTGGGACGAACCCAGACCTGGAATTGTCTCGGGAACATTTTGTCTGGTTAGAAATAGCTTCATTGGGATTGGGACACATTTTTCCATGATTTGGATAGAATTGGGAAAGTGAGATTGGCCTGTAGTTTGAGACGTGTTTTTGTCCCCCACTTTGAAGATTGGGACAATCTCTGCAGTTTTTCCAGGTCTTAGGGATAAATGGCCGGCATACCCGGATTATAGTTGACTATGGACGCAATTGGTGTGGCAATGGCCTGGGGCACCAGCCAAGTCCGTAGGAACCGTAGATTTTGTAGTAAGTCGGTTCCACCTTTGGCTGCTTAGTTTTAGTTGAGGAGCGCTTGTGTAATCCTCCAATCTCCTCTTCAAATTACTGGCTAAATTGAATTGTGGGCATTGTGGGAAGGGGGTGGGACTTGTTGATAAATCCCATGACTTAGATTCCTGTTTGTGGTTTGTGCTGGCGTTTCGCTAATAAGGTTAGTGTCACCCCCACAAAGTAATCTTGGAAGCATTTGCAATGTCAAGGGTTTGTTCAGAGTAATATCCCCCCCCCCCCCCCCCTTAGTGATATTACTTGGTTGTTGATGGTTAGGAGCTGGACTATTGTTGATGACCTTCCAGAGTTGGGCTGGGTTTGAAATTATTGTTTTGGTGTAGATTGTCAGCGTAATATGGTGGGGGGCCCCCCCCCTTTTGCAATGCCTTGTTTGGGCCTTGTACACGTGTTCCGCATGCATCTTGTAGTGATTGAGATCGCTTGGTATGCCGTGTACTTTGTAGCTTTTTCCACAAGCATCCCTGAAACTGGTAAATTGCTATAAGGTCAGTGTAACCCATGAATGTGGGCCCCCCCGTACCCTATATTTTGCGTAGTGGAGCATGGTATCGCAGAGTTTTAGAACTCGTATGAATAGTCGAGCGCATAATCGTCTGGGGTCGGTATTAAATCGATTCTGTGCCATTGGCAGTTGGAAGGTCATCCAGAACTGTTGTGGTTTAAAGTTTTGAAAGATCGTTCTAGTTGAGGAGAACTTAGGGCTTGAATGGGGCGGTTTAATTTCCTACACATTCCACTATTGCATGGTCACTGAAAATATCAGGAAGGATGCCAGAGGATTGGATTTCTGCTGGGATTTGAGGAGAGATCCAGTCTAGCAAGGATGGTTATGGCAGTCAGGTTTATCCGTGTGGGTTGGGAATGAGTTGCGATCTTAAGTGACTTTGAGTTTGGTACTGGATTTTGTGGTTTTAGTAAGCCCAATTGAAGTTGAATCCCCTAGAACTAGCACTCACTCTTCTCATTCAAGAGAGGTAATGGAGCCAAGAAATTGTTGATATCAGTCACAGATTGTATAGGGGCTTTAGGGGGGCGGTAGAAATGCAGTCAAGCAAGCTGGCTTAGAAAATGGGAGGCAGATTTTGCCAACTAGAGTTTTAAAGAGGGTGGACTTGGTGGGCAATTTAACGACCTTGTATTGTAAGGTGTGCTGCAATATAAAATAACACCCCTCCTCCTCTCTTTGACTATCTCTCTAAAAATGGAGTAACCTGAATGCGATATTTGAATCCATGTGGTTTTAGGGGATACCCTGTTTC
This sequence comes from Ascaphus truei, assembly GCA_036426205.1. Classification (NCBI taxonomy): domain Eukaryota; kingdom Metazoa; phylum Chordata; class Amphibia; order Anura; family Ascaphidae; genus Ascaphus; species Ascaphus truei. The sequence continues at coordinate 13,430 of WSYH01002384.1, forward strand.
TGTAAGAAGATGCTTGGGTTTATTCATAATGCCGCCATGCTCCTTAGTTCAATCCAGTTTGTGCATCAGGCTCCGGAATGTTTTATCATGGCGACAGATAGCCCTTTTTGGAATTTAACAGGTGAATTCTCAGGGGCATTGGACAATAGCTGAAATGGGAGGACCTGGGTTCGTTTCATATCACCTTCGAAAGAGATTAATAGTATGAGTAGAATTTGTGGGTAGTTGTTTGCATTGTAGATTTGTGATGGTTTGCCTTTGAGTAGGGTGGTTGGTGTGCTGGGTTTTTAGAGTTCTCCACCAACATGCAGTAGATAGTGCAATGCTTTTGAGTAGTCCAGGGTGTATGGTGAGTTGGGTGTGGCCCGGGATGGGGAGTTTTTAGTGGATGAGGGAGTAACAATCGCCAATGAGGCAAGGAAAAGAAAAAAGTTAAATACATAGCAGGTTCATTGATGCCAGAGGTAGGGCAGTGCTGCAAGGGTTCTTTTGTGAGCATAGTGCGCAAGTGAGTTGTGCGCCGACTAACAACGGTGTGTGCCTGTTCCTTGTCAATTTTTCGCTGTCATTGCATGCTAGAGTCAGTTCAGGTGTTCAGTTGTATTGGTGCAGGTCAGTTTTGGGAGAGACTGCAGTAACTAAGGTTGTAAAGGGTGGGGTTTGAAGGTAGCAGGTTAGCAAGCATGGACAGTAGTGTGATCTGAATAGCTACCGTTTGTTTGTCTTAGCTAGTGAAAGAGTTGTGCAAAAGAGCAGTCCCCCGTCACCTCTAGTCAAACTGTAGTGGTATTTTCACTTAAAAAAACCTCACTTTAATAAATGCCTCACTGCTTAATGCAGTTTCCTAACCCAATGCAGCCAAAAAAAAGGTGTTGGTATTATACAGAAAAAACAGTCACACACCCCTCCTCCCAATCATCATCTTGTTCCCATTTGGTCAATTAAACAGCCATAGTTAAGAGGTAAAAAAAAAACTTTTACATTCAACCTACTAACTTATATCAATTCTACAATGCCACAGTCAGGCTTTTACAACAGGATTTCACCGCACATGAACATACTTATCTCAATTCTACAAAGGGCCCCCACAGTCAGGCTTTTACACCGATTTGCACAGCATCAGGAACATACTTATAATCATTCTACAAGGCCCACAGTCGGCTTTTACATCAGGATTTTCACAGCATCAGGAACATACGTATACAATTCTATTCTACAAGGCCCAGTCAGCTTTTTACAACAGGATTTGCACACATCAGGAACATACTTATCTCACTTCTACAAGGCCAGCAGTCGGCTTTTCCAGAGGATTTGGCAGCAGCACAGGAACATACTTTAATCACTTCCCTACAGGCCACAGTCAAAAAAGGCGTTTACACATGGATTTGCAACAGCATCAGAACATACTATAATCACTTGCTACAAGGCCCACAGCAACTTTTAAAAAACAGGATTTGCACAGCATCAGAAACATACTTATATCATTCCTACAATGCCACAGTCAGGCTTTTACAACAGATTTGCACAGCATCATGAAATACTATATCAATTTCGACAATGAGGCCACAGTCAGCTTTTACACAGGATTTGCCATCTCATGAACATAACTTATATCAATTCGTACAAGGCCACAGTCAGGCTTTACAAACGGATTTGCACAAGCATCAGGACCTACTTATTCAATCTAAAGGCCACAGTCCCAAGGCCTTTTACCAGGTTTGCCAGCATCATGCCATACCAATAACACCGGCTGAATATCTCTGTGCATCAGGGGGTGGACAATGTGGAATGGGCACATTAAAGGGGACGTAGAGGCTTCAAAGCCTATTCCCAGTGTGTCCCCCCCCCTCATTGCCTTAGTGTGCAACTTTATCGCCCTCCTCACTATAGACATTAAGGGACCCCCTCCAGCTGGAGCTCCTCAATCGACGGATGCAGCGGCAGGGAGAAAGGATCCGGTAGACCCACAGTCGTTGATCACTGTCCGGTTCCATCATCGCCATATCCCTTGTCTGGACGGGACCAGGAAGGTACTCCCCCGTGCACCACCAGCCACACACGTGGGTACGTACTTTCGCACCACAATTTGGGTGAGCTTGGCTCTTTGTGGACACCGGGTGGTTAGGTTACTACTCATTTCTGTTTTCCTGTTAATCTTGTTCATGTCTTCGCAAAGCCCTGCCAGCTTGCTTTGTGAATTCGTCAATGTCAGTAATCTGTTTCTACTGTCCCCCGTCTCTGCAGTTGCGTGGTATAATTTAAATGAGCATTTAAGACAGCTAATTTGAGTTTTCATTCAGCTCTTGGAGCTGCCCTTCTGCAACTTCTTTCCCCCTCATGCAGTTGCCCAGTTCAGCTTCTTGGATTTGAGTCGGCCATTCCACATCTCCCAGCTTGACTCCGAGCACTTTTCCCCATTACCGTATATTCTTATATTGTTTATTTATAGAATTGTCAACGTGGTGATTACTACTGTGAAGCGCAAAACCCTCCAAAGATTTATTTCCAATAAAATGTTTAAACTCTTCTCGATCCCCTCTCTCTCCTTCCTCTCCCTGCCTTTCCCTTCCCTCCTTCCCCCTCTCTACATTTTCTCCTTTCACTCTCTCTCTCCTCCACCCCTGTCTCTCTCTTTCTTTTCTCTCCCTCCCCCTTGTGTCTGTCTCTCTGTCCCTGACTCTCTCTCTCCTTATCCACCCACATCTCTTTCCTCGCCATTTCTATCTTTCCTTCTCCCCATTTCTTCAAGCCTCTCCTCGGTTCCTTATCTCTGTCTCATTCCAACTTTCAATTCTCAAACTAGGATGGAGGTGGGAGTGGATGAAACTATAAACCTAAATAGAATAGATGAGGAAAACAAGGGGTTATGGAGGTAGAAGGGGGCAGTGCTATTTTGCAATATGGTAACTAATTTCATAACTGGAGTTAATTGTACATAATTTGTTTCTCTTATTGCTATATATTCTGTATTGTAACCCGCAGTTTGAATTTGGTTCATATGAATTCATATTAATACAATTTTTATATATTCACGTCGTTGCGTTTCCCCTGTCACACCCCTCCCAAAAAGAAACGTGAAATACAGAGTTGTATTTCTTACAGATTGGCGAGCCGTGTACGGAGTTGGGATTGGTGTGTCGGACAAAAGTAATTTATAAGTGAATAGTATTCTTATGATACATGTTATCATTGGGGGCATAAAGGAAGGATTCAAGAATAAGATAATATACAGGCTGAAAAAAAAACGTAAATGCATGTTTGCTAATGCAAGGAAATAAAATGTGGGACTTGATTAATAGCTCAAAGGACAGTACGATATCTAGCATAACTGAAACATTGTTGGTATGAAAACTATGAACTGGGCCATGGGGCTCCGGCAGAAAATGTATCCAGGGGGGGCATAAGTAACTAGAACAAGAAACGAGGAAGAGGTGGTTGTGGGGTGGTGTGGGTGACTGGGTGGGGGGGTGACTGACCTTTGACTGACTGACTCTCGTGTGACGGACACTTGTGGTGTGTGACTTACGACTGGTGGTTGGTTGTCGTAGTCATTCACAGACAGACAACCAAACCACACCCACCCTCCCTCTCTCAGACTCTCCCCCTCGCACTCCTCCCTCCCCGACTCTCCCTCCCCCTATCTCTCCTCCCAGACTCTCCCTCCCCGACTCTCCCCCGCCCACAGGACTCTCCCTCCAGACTCTCCCTCCCAGACTCTCCCTCCGACTCCCCTCCCAGACTCTCCCCCCAACTCTCCCTCCCCGACTCTCCCTCCTCAGACTCTCCCTCCCCACTCTCCCTCCCCGACTCTCCCTCTCAGACTCTCCCTCATTCCTCTCCCTCTCAACTCTCACGCTCCCCTCTCCCTCTCAGACTCTCCCTCTCCCTCTCAGACTCTTCCCTCTCCTCAGACTCTCCCTCCTCAGACTCTCCCTCTCAACTCTCCCTCTCCCTTTCAACTCGCCCTCTCCCTTTCAGACTCTCCCCTCTCAGACTCTCCTCTTCAATACTCTCCGCTCCTCAGACTCTCCCTCTCAGCCTCTCCCTCTCCAGACCTCAACGCTCCCTCCTCCCTCTCAGACTCGCCCTCTCCCTCTCAGCTCTCCATCTCAGGCTTCTCCCTCTCAGATTCTCCCTCTCAGTCAGACTCTCCTCTCAAGACTCTCCCTCTCAGACTCTCCCTCGCCCTCTCAGACCTCCCTCTCAAACTCTCCCTCTCAAACTCTCCCTCTCAGACTCTCCCGCTCAGACCTCTCCCTCTCAGACTCTCCCTCTCAGACTCCCCCTCTCAGACTCTCCCTCTCCTCTCAGACTCTCCTCTCAACTCTCCCTCTCATACTCTCCTCTCAACTCTCACTCTCCTCTCAGACTCTCAGACTCTGACTCCTCTCCCTCTCAGACGCTCCCTCTCAGACTCTCCCTCCCTCTCAGGAAACTTCCCCATCCCCCCCAGACCTCCTCCCAACTCATCCCCTCCCAGACTCTCCCTCCCAGCTCTCCCTCCCAGACTCCTCCCTCCACGACTCTCCCTCCCAGACTCTCCCTTTCGGCCCTCCCAGAACTCTCCTCTCCAGACTCTCCTCTCAGACTCTCCCTCTCAGACTCTCCCTCTCAGTCTCTCCCTCTCAGACTCTCCCTCTCAGACTCTCCCTCTCAGACTCCTACCCCTCAGACCCTCTCCTCCCTCATCCCTCTCAGACTCTTCTCCCTCTCAACAGACTTCTCTCCCTCCCTTCCCTCCAGACTCTCCACTCTCCCTCTTCCCTTTCAGACTCTCCCTCTCCCTCCTCATACTCTTCTCCCCCTCCCTCTCAGACTCTCCCTCTCCCTCTCAGACTCTCCCTCTCAGACTCTCCCTCTCAGACTCTCCCTCTCGACTCTCCCTCTCAGACTCTCCCTCTCCCTCTCGACTCTCCCTCTCAGCTCTCCCTCTCTACTCTCCCCCCTCTCAGACTCTCCCGCTCCCTCTGCATACTCTCCCCTCCCTCCAGACTCTCCCTCTCCCTCTCAGACTCTCCTCTCCCTCTCAGACTCTCCCTCTCCCTCTCAGACTCTCCCTCTCAGACCCCCTCTCAGACTCCCCTCCCCTCTCAGACTCCCCTCTCCCTCTTCAGACTCCTCCCTCTCCGACCTCTCCCTCGCAGACTCTCCTCTCCGACTCTCCCTCTCAGACTCTCCTCTCATACTCTCCCGCTTGCTCCCTCTCAACCTTCTCAGACTCTTACTCTCCCTCTCAACCTCCTCCCCTCCTCAGACTCCTCCCTCTCATACACTCCCTCCTCATACTCTCACGCTCCCTCTCAGACTCTCCCTCTTCAGACTGTCCCTCTCAACTCTCCCCTCAGACTCTCACCTCTCAGAACTACTCACGCCTCCCTCTCAGACTCTCCCTCCTCCGACGTCTCCCTCTCCCTCTCCGGACCCTCCCTCCCCTCTCAGACTCCTCCCCTCTCAGACTCTGACTCTCCCCTCTCCCTCTCGACTCCCCTCTCACTCAGACTCTCCTCTCAGACTCCTCCCCCCTCTCAGACTCTCCTTCTCCGCTCAGACTCTCTCCCTCTCCCTCTCAGACCCTCTCCTCTCAGACTCTCCTCTCCCTCTCGCTCTCTCCTCTCCCTCTCAACTCTCCCTTCATACTCGCCTCTCAGCTCTCCCTCTCTACTCTCACGCTCCTCTCGACTCTCCTCTCAGATCTCTCCCTCTCCCTCTCAGACTCTCCCGCTCCCTCTCAGACTCGCCCTCTCAGGACCTCTCCTCTCCCTCTCAGACTCTCCCTCTCCCTCCTCAGACTCTCACTCGTCATTACTCAGACTCTCCCTCTCAGACTCCTCCTCTCAGACTCCTCCCTCTCAGACTCTCCCTCTCAGACTCTCCCTCTCAGACGCTCCCGCTCAGACTCTCCCCTCTCAGACTCTTCTTTCTCCCTCTCAACTCTTCCTCATCAGACTCTCCCTCTCCCTCTCCAGACGCATCACTCTCCCTCTCAGACTCTCCCTCTCTCCTCTCCCTCTCAGACTCTCCCTCTCCCTCTCATACTCTCACCTCCCGCTCAGCTCTCCCTCTCAGACTCCTCTCCCTCTCGACTCTCCCTCTCAGACCTCCCTCCTCAGACTCTCACGCTCCCTCTCCTCTCAGACTCTCCTCTCACATCCGTCCCTCTCAGACTCTCCTCTCAGACTCTCCTCTCATACTCCTCCTCTAGACTCTCCCTCTCCCTTTCAGACTCTTCTCCCATCTCCCTTTCATTCTCTCCCTCGCCGACTCCTCCCTCTCAACTCTCCCTCTCAGATCCTCCCTCTCAGACTCTCCCTCTCATACTCTCCTCTCAGAAACTCTCACGCGCCCCTCTCCCTTCAACGCTCCCTCTCCCTCTCAACTCTCCTCTCAGGCGCTCCTCTCAGATTTCCCTCTAGACTCTCCTCTCAGACTCTCCTCTCAGACTCCTCCTCTCCCTCTCAGACTCTCCCTCTCAGACCTCTCCCCTCTCAGACTCTCCTCTCAAGACTCTCCCTCTCAGACTCCTCCTCTCAGACGCTCCCTCTCCCTCTCAGACTCTCCCTCTCAGACTCCCGTCCCTCCAGACTCATCCCTCTCAGAACTCTCCCTCTCAGACTCTCACTCTCTCTCCCATCTCAGACTCTGCAGACTCTTACTCTCTCTCACCTCTCTCCCTCTCAACTCTCCCTCTCAGACTCTCCCTCGCAGACTCTCCTCTCAACTCCCCTCCCGACTCCTCCACTCCCGACTCTCCCTCCCAACTCTCCCTCCCTCCCAAGACTCTCCCTCCCAGACTCTCCCTCCCAGACCTCTCCCTCCCAGACTCTCACTCTCAGACCTCTCCCTCTCACTCTCCCTCTCAGTCTCCTCCTCTTCGAGACTCTCCCTCTCAGACTCTCCCTCTCAGACTCTCCCTCTCATGACTCTCTCGCTCCCTCTCCCTCTCAGACGCTCCCTCTCAGACTCTTCTCCCTCTCCCTCTTCAGCTCTCCACTCTCCCTCCTCCCTTCAGAGACTCTCCCTTCTCCCTCTCAGACTGCTCCCTCTCCTCTCAACTCTCCCTCTCGCCTCTCAAGACTCGTCCCTCCCCTCGTCACCTCTCAGACTCTCCCTCTCCCTCTCAGACTCTCCCTCTCAGACTCCCCTCTCAGACTCTCCCTCTCAGACTCCTCCTCTCCCTCTCAGACTCTCCTCCCTCTCAGACCTCCCTCTCCCTCTCAGACTCTCCCTCTCCCTCTCCCTCTCAGACTCTCCCTCTCCCTCTCAGACTCTCCCCTCTCCCTCTCAGACTCTCCCTCTCAGAACCTCTCCCTCTCTGACTCTCCCCTCTCCCTCTCAGACTCTCCCTCTCCCTCTCAGACTCTCCCTCTCCCACTCTTCAGGACTCTCCCTCTCAACTCTCCCCTCTCAGACTCGTCCCTCCCTCTCAGCTCTCACGCTTCCCTCTCAGACCTCCCTCTCAGACTCCTCCCTCTCCCTCTCAGACTCCTCCCTCTTCCCTCTCAGACTCTCCCTCCCCCAGACTCTCCCTCTCCTCTTCAGGTACTTCTTCTTTTCCTCTCCCGTCTTCAGACTCTCCCTCTCAGACTCCGCTTCTCCCTGTTTTCCAGATCCTCAACCTCTCACCTCCCTCTCAGACTTCCCTCTTCAGATCTCGATATCCTCTGCAATCTCTACCTCCTCTCAGACTGTCCCCTCTACAGACTCTCCCTCTCACTCTCCACTCCAGATCTCGCCCTCTCAGACTCTCCTCTCCCAGACGCTCCTCTCCCTCTCAGACTCTCACTCTCCCCTCTCAGACTTCTCCCTCTCGAGATCTCCCTCTCCTACTAAACTTCCCTTCTCCCTCTCAGATCTCCCCTCTCAGACTCTCCTACTTCAGAGCTCTCCCTCTCGCACTTCTCCCTCTCAGGACCTCTCAACGCTCCCGCGCGACTCTCCGAACCTCCATCTCTCCCTTGCATTTAGCATACTCCTCCTCGATTCGTTCCCTTTCAGACCTCACCGGTCTCCCGTTATGCTCGCACTCTCCCTTCTCGAGACTCTCACCTCTCACCTACCCTGTCAGACTCCTACCCTCTCTAGACTCCTCACTGATCTCCCTTCTCACCCCTCTCAGACTTCTCCCTCTTCACTTCTCAACCTCCCTCTCACGACTTCTACCCTCTCAGACTGGCTCCCTCTCAGCGTCCTTCGACTTCTTTTCACCCTCAAGTCAGACTACTCACTCTCTACTCCCCTCTCAGACATCCACTCCACGCCTGCCTCACTCTCCTCCACTCTCAGACCTTCTCTCCTCCTCCTCAGACATCATCCCTCTCACTCTCCCTCCAGACCTCTCCGCCTTCCCAGACCTCTCCTCTCATAGACTCTCCCCTCCCCCAGACTCTCTCCTAGACTCTTCCCCTCATCCAGTACTCTCATCTCCAGACTCTCCACTCCAGACTCTCCCCAGCCTCCCCTCCAGACTCTCCATCCCCAGCTCTCCCTCCAGAACTCTCCCCCCAGACTCTCCCTCTCAGCTCTCACTCTCACGCATCTCTCGAGACTCTCACTCTCAGACTCTCCCTCGTCCCTCTCAGAACTCCACTTCCTCCCTTATACTCTTCTCTCCTCCCCTCTCCCTCCCTCTCCCCTCTCCTTTCGATCCCCAGCAGACTCGTCCTCTCCTCTATGCTCGCTTTCATCTTCTCCTTACAGCACTCTTCCCTTCAGACTCAGTACTCCTCCCTCTTCCCTTGAGACTCCAATCCCTCTAATCAGAATCTCACTTCCCTCCTCTCTCAGTACTCTCCCTTATCCCCAGCTCTCGGAACATCTCACTCTACGACTCTGCAGCCCCTTCTCAGCGTCTACTACTCTCCCTCTCCTCCGAGACTCTCCCTCTCCATCTCTCGACCTCTTCTTGATGACTTATACTACTCAGACTCTCCCTCTCATTCTGACTTCCTTTCTGTCCCTGCTCAGACTTCTCAGCTACTCTGACCTCTCCTCAAGACCTCCAAGGCATCTCCCCTCTCAGCTCTCCCATCCGAAGGAGCTCACCTCACCTCAAATGAAGCAGACTGCGTCCCTCTCAAGACGTTCAAATCTTCCCGGTCCTCCCTCTCAGACTAGACTCCAGTCGATCCTGAGAAAGCGACTCGTCCCTCTCATGACTTCCTTCCTCTCATGGGTCAGTCTTGACTCTCCCTCTACTCTCCCTCCTCAGAATCGCTCCCTCTACAGACACTCCTCTCAGTACTCTCACCTCCTCCAGACTCTCACGCTCTCTCAGGACTTCCCTTCTCAGCTGCTCCCTCTCAGACTCATCCATAGACTTCTGCTCACTCTCCCCTCATGCTCCCTCTTCAGGATCTACTCCCTCTCCTAGACTCTCCCTCTCCCTCTCAGGATCATCTCTCTCCCTCATCTCCTCTCATACTCCTCCCTCTCACGGACTCTCAGCTCTCCCTCCTTAGACTTCCTTCTCACCATCTCCCTATCTCCCTCCAGACTCCTCCCTCTCAGACTCCTCCCAGACTCTCCCTCTCGCTCCAACTCTATCAAGATCCAATTCAACTCTCTCCCTCTACAGACTCCCTCTCTGTCGACTCTCCCTCCCTCTAGACTCTCCCTGCCTTCATCGACCTCTCACGTACTATCACTCTCTCAGATACTCTCCCCTCTCAGGCGCGCTCCGCCGTCTCATAGACTCTCTCTCCTCTCCCTCTCAGACTCTCCCTCTCAGACTCTCCCTCCCCTCTCATACTCTCTCCTCTCCCTCTCAGACTCTCCCTTCTCAAGACTCATCTCTCCCTCCAGACCTCCCTCTCAGACTCATCTCCTCTCAGACTCTCCCTCTCAGACTCTCCCTCTCAGACTCTCTCCCTCTCAGACTCTCCCTCTCAGCCTCCCTCTCCCTCTCCCCCTTCGACTCTCATGCTCGCCCTCTCAGACTCTCCCTGCACAGACTCTCCCTCTCCTCGCAGACTCTACACTCCTCTCAGACTCTCACTCTCCCTCTCAGACTCTCACTCTCCCTCTCAGACTCCTCACTCCCTCTCCCTCTCAGACTCCATCTCCCTCTCAGACTCCTCCCCCCCAGACTCTCCTCAGACTCCTCCCTCTCAGACTCTCCCCTCATACTCTCCCTCTCAGACTCTCCTCTCCCTCTGTAGACTCTCCCCCTCAGAATCCCTCTCACTCAGACTCTCTCTCTCTACTCAGACTCTCTCTCTCTCTCTCACTCAGACACACACACCCACACACACCACCACCCACCACACACCCACACACACCATACACACCTTGTCTGGTGCCACTCTAATGCAGCTAGTCCCAAGGTGTAGCCCCATCTCTTTTTACCCCCTCTCTTCTTCATTTACTCTCTCCTCCTCCACCCTCTTTCCACCCCTCTCTCCTCACTCCTCTATTACACCCGTATTGTCTCCTCACCTCCATCCGCCCCCTCCATCAATTACTCCCCCTCTGACTCAAACCACTCCGAATCCGTCCTCCTCACATTCATTCCCTCCCCCCCCTGATCTCTCACACAGACACACACTCAGACACAAACTCAGACACTCGCAACAAGGGGGAATCAGAGCAGGGGGGGGGGAACCGGAGCAGGGGGGAATCGGAACGGGAAGGGGGACCCTCGAGCAGGGGGGAATCGGAACGGGAGGGGGGACCGGAGGCAGGGGGGGGAGATCAGAACAGGGGGGGACCAGAGCAGGGAAGATTTGGAAGGGGGTGACAGAAGCAGTGGGGGGGAATCAGAGCAGGAGGACAAGGGGGAAGTCGAGGAGTGGCATGGAGCAGTACTCACCCTGACCTTGCTCCATGCAGCGAAAGGGCGGGCAGCCTCGCTAGCAAGGTCATGGTAGACTCCGAGGGGTGAGCCAAACTTTTTATGCCGAGCCCCCCCTTTCATCCCATTTAATATTCTCGGGCCCCCCCCTGCCTGACGTATCAAAATCACATGAACCCTCCCCCTTTATTAAAAACGTATACAATGTAAATACAAATATGTTTCACAGCTCGCGCTTGCAAAATTGGGCTCGTCCACCTGCCGCGCAGAGTGGGTGACATCACCAACTCTCCAGCATGAGCACAGGGTGACCTGCATAATTTTGTAAGACGAGTGGGCGGGTATGGCATCAGGGCTATTTCTGTGTTTGTGTGTGGCGTGTGTGGCTGTGTGGGTGGTGTGGGGTTATGCGCATTGACTGCTCTGAGCATGTCTTTCATGTCATTTTGTTTGTCTCCCCCAAGCGCCAAGTCTGGAGGCGTACACCCTCCGTTTTTGCAACCTGCTCAATCACCACCCATACACCACATCAACACACACACACACAATCACAACACAACACACCCCCCACTCTATCACAACACATAACCCCCACCAACACTCACATCATCCCACACAACAACACCCCCCACACCACACACAACACAACACCATCAACACAACACACACACACATACAATATATATAATATCAATTATATATAAAAATAATAATATACATACACACACACACATACAAACAGACACAAGTACAAATATACACACACACCCTATAGCACTAATAGAGAACACACACACAAGCACACACACCACACACACACACACACACACACACCCACAACACCCCCACACACACACATTATACATATAATACACACACACACCGATAATAGAGTATATCACACAACACACACACTATACCTAAATACAACACACACACACCATCACTATACAACATGAGTACACACCACAACACACATACCTATACATATACAACACCACAACAATAACAACACACACACAGACACAACTAATACACTCATATACAACCCACACCCAACACATATACACACACCAACACACTCACTATAGACACCACATCCACACACTACACACCACATACACACACATCACTATAGCACCACACTCACAGTATACGACCAATATCACACCACAACACACAGCAACACACACCCACACACCACAACACACACACATCACACACACCACACACACACACACACACCACACTTTACTGCTTTTTGCTCTTCTCCCCACGCTTTTGAGCACTGTGAAAAAGACAAGAGACGGACTCCTGAGGTTGTGTATGTTGCCGAGGTATCCCCCCCCCTCCAAGCACAGGGAAACAGCACACGGATTTCTGCTGCCTCTGCTCTGCCCCCCAGTTTCGACGCACAGGCTGCGCCCCCCCCTAAATAATTTGGGCACCCCAGTTTTGCGCACCCTCTGAGATATTTGCGAGGCACAAAAAAAATCCTGGCAGCGTGCCAACCCCACCATCAGAGACAAGGGAGTTTGTTTTTTGCAGAAAGCCGCTAAATCCTGTCACGCCAATGCGGACAAGTGTAAAGGGATAGTTGTTTTAGGCATTTTTGCCCTCTTCCCGCGCTGTTGGCGGCCCAGGATCCAGGGGGGGGGCAACGCCCCCATCTTGCCCCCCCCTGCCGGACGCCCATGGACTGGGCAGTTAATTTAGAGGGTTATTCCCTTTTTGGAAGGATTGATCAAATAGAAGGGAGGTGGAGTATGTTATATGTTAAACCTGATCTAAAAAAAACCATCAGGGAGATGTTTATGAAGGGAATGACAAATGTAGATACTTGTGGATAGAAATTAGCAGTGGGGGGGGGGGGCGTGCCGATGCACGTCAGCCAGAGCAGACGGGTGAAGGAATCTCCGGAGACCCCTCATTAACCATATAATATAGACATTTTCCGTCTGGCAAAATCCCCAAAGACTCCCTCTTACCATCCCAAAGCACAAGGGATGTCAACCAAGTGGGAAAAACCAGCCTGCCCAGGGGTGGCATGATACTTTAACCCCCGAGAAAGCACACACCGATGCAGGGGAAAAAAACAAGATGGCGGATCACCGCCAGAGACACGAGGCCACCAAGGCCAAGCAGACCCCTCAAGCCCCGCTGAAACCCCCCCCCCCCCCCCGGCCGGGGGAATTAGAAAGAGTTCCTTGAGGACACATGCCAAACTGCAGAGAACACTGCAAGCTGCCCTCAAGGAAGCGTCACGGCAATCAAGCAGGACATTCAGGCCCTCCAGGAGCGCACCACGACGCTGGAGAACAGGAGGCCCTCAACACCAAACTGATGCGGATGAGGAAATCATTCATTTAGGCCGAGAAATCCACTCGCTCCGCACGGCCTGGAGGATCAAGAAAAACCGGGATCGCCGGCCAAAATCTACTGATCCCGGCATCCCGGAAGCGATCAAACCCGCCACCTGCGTGAAACCTGGCAGATCTTTTCATTTCCATATGTGCAGACCTAGACCAACGCGATATGGAGATCACAGAGCGCACAAGCGCTAGGCCCACATCTGATGACGCGAACCGACAGCGGGGATGTAATCGTGCGGCTCCACAGTTACACCACTAAGGACAAGCTCATCGGAGCGTGCCGGTGAGAGACACATATCATGTTCCGGGGAGAAACACTCCAGGTCTCAACGACCACTCCTCGAAGTTAACTTGGACCGTCGGAAAGAGATGCGCCCCCCTCACACTGCTCCTCCGTGAGAATGGCAAAAGTACAAGGGGGGATTCCCCTTTAACTGGTTATCAACCATAAGGCAAATTCCTCTCTATACGATGACCCTGAAACCATGACCCAAGAAAAACCTATNNNTAGCGAAAGCCTTGGGCCTTGCCCTGGAACCTCTCCGGACCGCCGAATCAGCCGGAAATCGACCCAGCGACAAGGAGGATCAGCCGATAAGAACCTCGGAAAGGATCGCGGAGAAACGACATCCCCGGGAGAAGTGAGGCAACCGCTGCAATACTTACTCGTTCAGCCGTCCCATCATCTGTCTCCGGAAGGTAAAATGGCGGCGCGAGAGGCCTTGCTTTTCCAGGGGGCGCCCCATCAAGTTTCAGAGGGACCGCAGCTGGTGCTGTCCCTCTTGCGCGGCGCATCACCTTCGACTACCGTCTCAGCACACGTGTCTTCATGACGGGCCTGCCCAGACACCGAGAACCTGGTTTCGGAGAGTCACCAGAATAACACCAGACCCTACCCCGCGTTGTACCCCTCCCCCCCCCCCCCCCTCGGCTGAGGGAGGAACGACGCACTACCTGAG
>WSYH01002384.1:27592-88487 GCA_036426205.1 Ascaphus truei
CCCCCCCCCCCCCCCTCGGCTGAGGGAGGAACGACGCACTACCTGAGGCCGCGAGCAGAGGCTGATCCTGACTTTTCCAGGAATCGACTTGATGTGCGACAGAGCCTCAGGACAAATCTTGACCCAGATCGCTGCACCCCGCTGATGATCCCTAAGGGACAGGGTCTGTAATGTAAAAACATGCACACACCTTCTCAGTTCGTTTTTCCCCTGTTACCCCAAGTTAAGTAACCCCCCCTGGTTGCACGCAGAGCTGAACGTTGACATAGAGTTTATTTAGCTTTAGATAAAGACCTCCCCTCACTGGGCCACCCCCCCACCCCCCAGTCTCCCCTACCCCCCCCGAGAATCCCCCACTCAGTGTCCAATATAATATTGGTCCTGTAAAATCTTTTTCCTTATGGAAAGCCAGGTGGCAGGCAGAGAGGATACTCCAGATACATAAACCTTTTGCTCAAAGAAAAGCGGAATGAAACCGCCAAGGTTTAATATCTAACGCTTGTCTCGTCCTAGGGAAGGTGGAAAAGATAATGGAACCCTCGCATCCTGTCCTCAAATAGATATGTTGATGTATACAACGGTGCAATAAGGGGAGAAGAGAGAACAACCTCATACGTAGTAACCAAATGCACTACCCTGTTTGACACGCACTCGTTGTATTTGATAGTTAAAGATTAATGATTTCACATTTGATCTTTTTAATAATTCATAACCGATAAAATAATTGTTTCAAAACTTCGAACAAAAATCCACCTGAACATTGTTGACAAACAAAAAACAAACAACATAATTATTAAATAGTTTGCAGTTGAAGGACTAATTAATGTTTCTGTTTTTGTGTGTTTGTCACCATGTCATTGATTTTGGGTTCTAATGTTTTTACAATTATTTTATCGGTTGCATTACAAGATTACTTTATAAATCATTCATCTTTACCTACACATCCACCGAGTGCTGTCCCCAAATGTCTTTTGTTTCCATTATAATATCTAACTCTAACGCTTCCCAGCACCTCACCTCTCCATTCCCCAGGTGAATGATGAATGTTGGTGTGTTCCAGGATCTCTTCTCAGACATCAGCTTCTTGTAATGGTTTCTTTCTCATGTACAGGAGTTAGTTGGATTTCTTCCCCCACCATCCTATGGGTCTATGGGTCCTGGCAGAATCTTTCTGGCACAACAGGGACCTACTGCTTCTGTTACATGCTCCCCATCTGCTCACAACAATATAATCCTACATTTGAAGACGTATACATCTCACTGTTCAGAGCACGAGACAACAGTTCACATTCTCATGTTCCCTGCGATTTGTTTGCTTTTGTCAGGTAAGAGGGACGCGTCTCTTGTTAACAGCTCTATACTCAATCTAATTCCCAGTGCCTTACCCCACTAATCTGTCTATTGTTCTCCTGACCTGTTGCACCAAACTCTCTGCCCCATGTGCTATATAGCACAAAAATCCATGGATGGACAAACATAACATAAAAGGATATGTATTTTCATTACAGAACTTTTACCACTGGGATTTACGACTATGTAGCCGACCCCACATATCAATTTATAATATATATAAAAAGATATATATATAGTGTACTAGTTATGTGTGTGTGTGGGTGTGTGTGTGTGTGGTTGTGTGTGTGTGTGTGTGGTTTGTTGTGTGTGTGTGTGTGTGTGTTGTGTTGTGTGTGTGTGTGTGTGTGTGTGGGTGTGTGGTGTGTGGTGTGTTTGGTGTGGTGTGTTGGACTCAGTATCTCCCTCTGCACAAACATGTCTCTGCCTGATCCAAGTGCATTCAATAATGGGTCAATTTTCCCTCTACCAAGCTACATCCTTCTCTGCCCTGTGCTCTCCTTCTGCCCAAACCGTGGTCTTTATGTGGTCTTGCTCTCCATATGACCAAACACATTGCCTGCCCTTGGGTTCTTGCTTCTGTACTTACATGTGTCCCGGATTTGCTTCTCAAGTACCTCCCATATAACACTCTGCAGGTTCCCTGTTATAGTGAGGGAGATAAGAGTGGTGTCATTATCATCACTTTCTCTCCAGCAGCCCTCACCTTCCAGCAGCAGGTAGATAATCTCCAGGGTGTGATTCAAATCCTCTCATTATCTTGCTTCTTGTCCTTGTTTCATCATCTTAGTTATTCAGATGCCAAACTCACCTAACCGGGCTGGTGGTTTCCTGTTGGAATTTTTCACCGTGTGGTGGACCTCCTGCAGTAGTGATATATATTGTAATTGTCCTTCACGTAAATTCTTCCTAAAATGGGAGAGAGGGAATGTATATGTGACCCTGCAGTGACAAAAGGATAACTGAAATTAGTGTCCCTCTGTCTGTGTCACCCTGCAGTGGGAGGGACGATTTGAGGTGCTGTGTTTTCCTGTCTGTCACCGCGCATTTGAGGGACAGCTTGACTAAACGAGTACGTTGCTTTGTATTACGTTTTCAGTTCTCCTAGCGACCGCCTTTATCTGATCCTTTTTAATGGAACGTTTCGCACAATCTTCTTGCTCTGTCTCCAGCACGTTATAAGTGCTTATTTTTTTCACATGACATCCATTTGTAACTATGATGTCATCACGCCATCACCAATGCTAAATCATATTTATTATATTCTTAAATGTAACACCTAATATGATGGACCGACCTATAAATGCTGCTCACATCATTTTCATGAGAACGTGTGAGTTTTTTTTTTTGCAAATATGATGAAAAAATAAAAAGGGTCCCATTCATTCGAACAGTGTGTGGTGTGTGTGGTGTGTGGTGTAGTGGTGTGTACCTACAATCTCAACACAAGTCCATCAGAAAATCTCTATACGTGAAACGCTCGTGGGCCTCACCTATTGGAAGCAGCAAGGAGTGGTCATAGATCACTGAACTAACTTCCCCCAGTGAACGCTCGCTCGTAACGAGAAACCATCCGGAGATCCCCGTTCCTATTCATTTCGGGATTTCCCTTTTGCACTTCTCCGTGAGAACAGCGATGAACTGGTGTCCTTTATGTTTGGGATTACATTTAGGGTAAAGAGAATATCTTGCTGTAGTCCCCTGCATCTCTCCCCTCCGCATGGGGCTGAGATATTATCATTATCATTACTTACCACATTACTACCGGAGGTTAATATCCTATATATGGCCGATACCGTGGATATATTTACATTCATTCCCTTCTCCAACAGAGATAGAAAACCGTTTTAGTCAGTTTTCCCCCATCACTGGGTGTATGTGGAATTCTGACCATTGAGATTTTTTAAATTTGGTTGAGATTGTTGTTTTTATAACATCCATTAGGGAAGTCTGGATGATTTGAATGGGGGTTAGCTGCAATGGGGTGGACGCTTAGTTTCATACTTCCCCTTATTTTTGACCATATATTCCACATGCAACCTCAATCGATCCCAGGTCAAGCTCAAGGACCCATTTAGGTCGTTTTTAATGGTTTTGGTTTTATCTTGTGATCAGGAGTTGGCCAAATACAGAAGAATTTCCGATTCATCTGATCGCAACACGATCAGAAAGGTTTGGGGATCCTCAAATTCATACATAATTTGGTTCCTTAACCAAAAAAAGGTTACACAACACTGGTCAATGATTACCCTAGCTGCTGTATTTCATGTTACAGTGTGCCCTGTTGTAATTACAGTAATCCGCGGAAAGATATGGTCAGTGTTACAGTGTGGTCTGTGTAATTACAATAGCTATGTGTATCAGTGTTACAGTGTGTCTTCTGTGTAATTTCAATACTGCTGTATGTCAGTGTTTACAGTTCTCTGTGTAAAAATCACAATTGCTGTTGTGTCGTGTTACAGTGCCTGTGTATTACACTTGCTGCGTATGTCAGTGTTACAGTGGTGGTCTGTGTATACAATAGCTGTGTGTGTCAGTGTGAGCCAGTGTCTGTGTATTACATAGCTGCTGTATGTCATTGTTACAGTTGTGTTCTGTGTATTAAAATAGCTGTGTGTTTCAGTGTTACAGTGGTGTGCCCTGTGTATTACAATAGCTGTGGTGTCATTGTTTACAGTGTGTGGTCCCTGTGTATTACAATAGCTGTGTGTGTCAGTAGTGTACCGTGTGTCTGTGTGTTAACATAGCGTGTGTGTCATTGTTTACAGTGTGCCTGTGTATTACAATAGCGTGTATGTCATGTTACAGTGTGCCTGTGTATTACATATAGCTGGGTGTGTCGTGTTACAGTTGGTGTGTGTCTTTGTATTACAATAGCTGTGTGTGTCAGTGTGGCCAGTGTGTTCTGTTGGTATTACAATAGCTGTGTGTGTCAGTGTACAGTGTGGTGTCTGTGTATTACATGCTCTGTGTGTATATAATGTGAATGAGTAAGAGAATATCCCATCAGTACCTTGACTGCAGCCATGTGTGGAGGGTGAGGGGTGGGTTAGCTCTGCACTAATTGGCTCCATTTTCCTTTAACGCAATGGATTCTGGGACCTGTAGTTTATTATATTATCTGTACATATTATTTATTGGAAGGACAGTAACTACAGTTCCCAGAAGCACCTTTGGCAGAAGGGAGAGATCCACGTGACCAGCAGCAGCCAATCAGTGTGTAGATGTAGTGGAGGCGGTGATGATTAATGATGGAGCGGAGGGAGAGGAGGGGAGGAGGGGAGAGGGGGGCTTCGTCTTATCGTCTTCCTTTCTCTTCTTTTCTCTTCTTTTTTCTTCCTTCATCTCTTCTTTTTCTTCTGATGTATCTTAGGTCCGCTTCCTTGCAGTAAACCTGATCTTCATATCCTATCTACATTCCATCCTACGATATTTCTATCAGTGATTATGAGATAAAATACTAATTAAAGTGGACACATTTAAAGCTAAAATAATCCTCATTAAGTAACGAGTGTCTCTCTAATGTACAGATCTTAGTCACAACACCCCTAAGCAGTTTCTCATCCATATTCCCCGTAACACTCTCTCTCAGGGATAAATAAAGCCTGGGATCCTTGCAGCTGTTGCTGTCTCCTTGTGAATAATGAGAATGGACCTTTTGTCCTCCGAGCGATAGCAACAGAATAGTTATAATACTCAGGATCAAAAGAGACATTGCAATAGGAATTTCTGAGTAGTTTTCAAGCCTCAGATTTCATTTACCCAAACGGGTTAAAAAGTTCCTTTCAGAAGGTGATGGTTACTTTCATCACCCCAATTCTTGCATCACAATACCCAGTTCCTTTTCTCACCTTCCAGGGCTGCTACCACCAATGTCCCCCCTATATCCCGCGCTCTGCCCCCCGCTCCTCTCCTGCGCTCTGCGCTGTCACTATAGTGCGGCGCGGACCGTCCCCGGTCACAATCACCCTTTAATAGAGAGGAGATATAATAAGCCCTCATTTCCCCTCCTCCTTTGTCGGGGGGATTCCACCCTTCCTGCATCATTACAGAGGCCGTGGGCTTTTAACATGTTGGGATGGAGTGAGGGGTCTTAGTGTGTTAGCCGTGTCCTCGTATCTCTATGCTTGGTGCCGACTTGGCGGTGTATGGGATCGGCGGAGCCTCCGATCTGTAACCCTGGCAAGTTATGCAACCACTTGTATTTTCGCGCATGCGCAATGCAGCCGGCGCGAGCCAGTTTAGATCGGCGTCATGTTAGTGGCGCCTACAAGAGGCCGCAGTGAACTACAAGCCCCAGGCTCCTTCCTCTAGGGGCAAGTGTCACCTGGGTCAGCAACAGCCAATAAGTCTGTCGGAATCTTGGGGGAAAGTGAAATAGACAGTTTTGGGGGCTTGCATTTGACTGTCAGTTGGAAAGAGAGGGACCATTGAGGTATTGGTCCAGGGGCATGCTCTCCTGACTAGGACTAGGTTTGCTCCTTAGGGACCAGCGGGCACTGAGCCCTTCTAGCTTGTACACGTGTAATGGAAGGCCCCAGAATAGAGATACTCCATTAGTTCTGCTTTCTGTCAGTGCACCGGTGACAGGACAACATGTGTTGGATCTGCTGGCCTGTGGTCTTGGCCCAGACAGACATGCACACTATTTATTTATTTATGAAAATATTTACCAGGAAGTAATCCATGGAAGGTTACCTCTCGTTTTCAAGTATGTCCTGGGGCACAGAGTAAAACAAATAATACAATTGTTTCCAGTACATTTGCATAAATGAACAGGGTAACATTATTACAGGCAGTTACAGACTAGATCTAAAGTTAGACAGCCTTAGATTTGAAAAGACTTAAGCTGGTGGTGGATAGAGGAGTCTCGGTATGTTGTCCAGTTTTTGGGGTGCACGGAAGGAGAAGGAGGAACGTTCGGATACTTTGTTGAGCCTTGGGACCTGAATAGTCTTTGGGTCTGATCTCAGTGATAGTGCGTATGTGGTAGGGGGAGAGCTTGTTCGGTAGCTGGGTGAGCCTTAAGCCCGGAGAAAGTTTTGAGGGTAAACAAGGAAAGTGAACTTTGTGCCTAGCCTCTAGTGATGACCAATCTAGTTCTTTGAGCATTTCGCAGTGATGTGTGTTATAGTTTGCATTGGAAAACAAAACGAAAATTAATTGTAGAGGGTCAGTTTGCCTAAGGTGGGTTTGGGAGCCAAGTCCATATACTATGGTCTCCCCAATAGCCAATATTGGCATATAGCATCATCTGCTGGGCAATCGCTTTTCTGACCAGGAGACTAGGGAGGATTTGTTCCTGTAAAGTACCCTAGGTTGGCATAGGTCTTGGTTGTCAGGGTACAATGTGCATTCCCGAATGTAGTGGAGTCACACCATAAGCCCATGTATTAAAACTAGTGACAGGTGTTAGGTGGTGGTTAGCGTTGGTTCTAATCAGGAGCTCATTCACCTGGAATCTTTAACAAAGTTCGTCCTTGGTTCCCCAAATCCATTGTTTACAGTCTTTTCAGTGTTAAAAACATTTGTTTGGGAAATCCAGTTTTCGAGTCTCCAAAAAGTCAGACTGAAGTATGTGTTAAGGTCAAGACTATGCTGTTGCAATAGTAGGATTGTTGTCCATCTGCAATACATTTGTATTGAATTCTTCCTTCCAGCTGTGGGAAAGAAGATCTTAAGAACACTGAGAAGAGTAGGGCCCCTAAACGAGCCTTGCGGGACACCACGGTGATATCCATGGGGTTGGAGTTAGAAGCCTGAGATGGACAATGTTGGATCTGTCCTGATAGGTAGGACTGAAACCATTTTAAAGCTGTTTTTCCCTAATTCCATAGCTCTTGAGTTTGTTAAGCAGATAACATTAATCAACTGTGTCAAAAGCCTTTGCAACATCCAGATACTGCACCAGTTGAGTTGTCCCCTTTCCATTCCATTTCTCACACTGGATTTCAGTGCAAACTTTTAGCAGGGGTAGGTTACGGTGAGTTGGGTTTGGGACGAACCCAGACCTGGAATTGTCTCGGGAACATTTTGTCTGGTTAGAAATAGCTTCATTGGGATTGGGACACATTTTTCCATGATTTGGATAGAATTGGGAAAGTGAGATTGGCCTGTAGTTTGAGACGTGTTTTTGTCCCCCACTTTGAAGATTGGGACAATCTCTGCAGTTTTTCCAGGTCTTAGGGATAAATGGCCGGCATACCCGGATTATAGTTGACTATGGACGCAATTGGTGTGGCAATGGCCTGGGGCACCAGCCAAGTCCGTAGGAACCGTAGATTTTGTAGTAAGTCGGTTCCACCTTTGGCTGCTTAGTTTTAGTTGAGGAGCGCTTGTGTAATCCTCCAATCTCCTCTTCAAATTACTGGCTAAATTGAATTGTGGGCATTGTGGGAAGGGGGTGGGACTTGTTGATAAATCCCATGACTTAGATTCCTGTTTGTGGTTTGTGCTGGCGTTTCGCTAATAAGGTTAGTGTCACCCCCACAAAGTAATCTTGGAAGCATTTGCAATGTCAAGGGTTTGTTCAGAGTAATATCCCCCCCCCCCCCCCCCTTAGTGATATTACTTGGTTGTTGATGGTTAGGAGCTGGACTATTGTTGATGACCTTCCAGAGTTGGGCTGGGTTTGAAATTATTGTTTTGGTGTAGATTGTCAGCGTAATATGGTGGGGGGCCCCCCCCCTTTTGCAATGCCTTGTTTGGGCCTTGTACACGTGTTCCGCATGCATCTTGTAGTGATTGAGATCGCTTGGTATGCCGTGTACTTTGTAGCTTTTTCCACAAGCATCCCTGAAACTGGTAAATTGCTATAAGGTCAGTGTAACCCATGAATGTGGGCCCCCCCGTACCCTATATTTTGCGTAGTGGAGCATGGTATCGCAGAGTTTTAGAACTCGTATGAATAGTCGAGCGCATAATCGTCTGGGGTCGGTATTAAATCGATTCTGTGCCATTGGCAGTTGGAAGGTCATCCAGAACTGTTGTGGTTTAAAGTTTTGAAAGATCGTTCTAGTTGAGGAGAACTTAGGGCTTGAATGGGGCGGTTTAATTTCCTACACATTCCACTATTGCATGGTCACTGAAAATATCAGGAAGGATGCCAGAGGATTGGATTTCTGCTGGGATTTGAGGAGAGATCCAGTCTAGCAAGGATGGTTATGGCAGTCAGGTTTATCCGTGTGGGTTGGGAATGAGTTGCGATCTTAAGTGACTTTGAGTTTGGTACTGGATTTTGTGGTTTTAGTAAGCCCAATTGAAGTTGAATCCCCTAGAACTAGCACTCACTCTTCTCATTCAAGAGAGGTAATGGAGCCAAGAAATTGTTGATATCAGTCACAGATTGTATAGGGGCTTTAGGGGGGCGGTAGAAATGCAGTCAAGCAAGCTGGCTTAGAAAATGGGAGGCAGATTTTGCCAACTAGAGTTTTAAAGAGGGTGGACTTGGTGGGCAATTTAACGACCTTGTATTGTAAGGTGTGCTGCAATATAAAATAACACCCCTCCTCCTCTCTTTGACTATCTCTCTAAAAATGGAGTAACCTGAATGCGATATTTGAATCCATGTGGTTTTAGGGGATACCCTGTTTCTGTAAGAAGATGCTTGGGTTTATTCATAATGCCGCCATGCTCCTTAGTTCAATCCAGTTTGTGCATCAGGCTCCGGAATGTTTTATCATGGCGACAGATAGCCCTTTTTGGAATTTAACAGGTGAATTCTCAGGGGCATTGGACAATAGCTGAAATGGGAGGACCTGGGTTCGTTTCATATCACCTTCGAAAGAGATTAATAGTATGAGTAGAATTTGTGGGTAGTTGTTTGCATTGTAGATTTGTGATGGTTTGCCTTTGAGTAGGGTGGTTGGTGTGCTGGGTTTTTAGAGTTCTCCACCAACATGCAGTAGATAGTGCAATGCTTTTGAGTAGTCCAGGGTGTATGGTGAGTTGGGTGTGGCCCGGGATGGGGAGTTTTTAGTGGATGAGGGAGTAACAATCGCCAATGAGGCAAGGAAAAGAAAAAAGTTAAATACATAGCAGGTTCATTGATGCCAGAGGTAGGGCAGTGCTGCAAGGGTTCTTTTGTGAGCATAGTGCGCAAGTGAGTTGTGCGCCGACTAACAACGGTGTGTGCCTGTTCCTTGTCAATTTTTCGCTGTCATTGCATGCTAGAGTCAGTTCAGGTGTTCAGTTGTATTGGTGCAGGTCAGTTTTGGGAGAGACTGCAGTAACTAAGGTTGTAAAGGGTGGGGTTTGAAGGTAGCAGGTTAGCAAGCATGGACAGTAGTGTGATCTGAATAGCTACCGTTTGTTTGTCTTAGCTAGTGAAAGAGTTGTGCAAAAGAGCAGTCCCCCGTCACCTCTAGTCAAACTGTAGTGGTATTTTCACTTAAAAAAACCTCACTTTAATAAATGCCTCACTGCTTAATGCAGTTTCCTAACCCAATGCAGCCAAAAAAAAGGTGTTGGTATTATACAGAAAAAACAGTCACACACCCCTCCTCCCAATCATCATCTTGTTCCCATTTGGTCAATTAAACAGCCATAGTTAAGAGGTAAAAAAAAAACTTTTACATTCAACCTACTAACTTATATCAATTCTACAATGCCACAGTCAGGCTTTTACAACAGGATTTCACCGCACATGAACATACTTATCTCAATTCTACAAAGGGCCCCCACAGTCAGGCTTTTACACCGATTTGCACAGCATCAGGAACATACTTATAATCATTCTACAAGGCCCACAGTCGGCTTTTACATCAGGATTTTCACAGCATCAGGAACATACGTATACAATTCTATTCTACAAGGCCCAGTCAGCTTTTTACAACAGGATTTGCACACATCAGGAACATACTTATCTCACTTCTACAAGGCCAGCAGTCGGCTTTTCCAGAGGATTTGGCAGCAGCACAGGAACATACTTTAATCACTTCCCTACAGGCCACAGTCAAAAAAGGCGTTTACACATGGATTTGCAACAGCATCAGAACATACTATAATCACTTGCTACAAGGCCCACAGCAACTTTTAAAAAACAGGATTTGCACAGCATCAGAAACATACTTATATCATTCCTACAATGCCACAGTCAGGCTTTTACAACAGATTTGCACAGCATCATGAAATACTATATCAATTTCGACAATGAGGCCACAGTCAGCTTTTACACAGGATTTGCCATCTCATGAACATAACTTATATCAATTCGTACAAGGCCACAGTCAGGCTTTACAAACGGATTTGCACAAGCATCAGGACCTACTTATTCAATCTAAAGGCCACAGTCCCAAGGCCTTTTACCAGGTTTGCCAGCATCATGCCATACCAATAACACCGGCTGAATATCTCTGTGCATCAGGGGGTGGACAATGTGGAATGGGCACATTAAAGGGGACGTAGAGGCTTCAAAGCCTATTCCCAGTGTGTCCCCCCCCCTCATTGCCTTAGTGTGCAACTTTATCGCCCTCCTCACTATAGACATTAAGGGACCCCCTCCAGCTGGAGCTCCTCAATCGACGGATGCAGCGGCAGGGAGAAAGGATCCGGTAGACCCACAGTCGTTGATCACTGTCCGGTTCCATCATCGCCATATCCCTTGTCTGGACGGGACCAGGAAGGTACTCCCCCGTGCACCACCAGCCACACACGTGGGTACGTACTTTCGCACCACAATTTGGGTGAGCTTGGCTCTTTGTGGACACCGGGTGGTTAGGTTACTACTCATTTCTGTTTTCCTGTTAATCTTGTTCATGTCTTCGCAAAGCCCTGCCAGCTTGCTTTGTGAATTCGTCAATGTCAGTAATCTGTTTCTACTGTCCCCCGTCTCTGCAGTTGCGTGGTATAATTTAAATGAGCATTTAAGACAGCTAATTTGAGTTTTCATTCAGCTCTTGGAGCTGCCCTTCTGCAACTTCTTTCCCCCTCATGCAGTTGCCCAGTTCAGCTTC
This sequence comes from Ascaphus truei, assembly GCA_036426205.1. NCBI lineage: Eukaryota > Metazoa > Chordata > Amphibia > Anura > Ascaphidae > Ascaphus > Ascaphus truei. Next base: position 38,896 of record WSYH01002384.1, read on the forward strand.
TTGGATTTGAGTCGGCCATTCCACATCTCCCAGCTTGACTCCGAGCACTTTTCCCCATTACCGTATATTCTTATATTGTTTATTTATAGAATTGTCAACGTGGTGATTACTACTGTGAAGCGCAAAACCCTCCAAAGATTTATTTCCAATAAAATGTTTAAACTCTTCTCGATCCCCTCTCTCTCCTTCCTCTCCCTGCCTTTCCCTTCCCTCCTTCCCCCTCTCTACATTTTCTCCTTTCACTCTCTCTCTCCTCCACCCCTGTCTCTCTCTTTCTTTTCTCTCCCTCCCCCTTGTGTCTGTCTCTCTGTCCCTGACTCTCTCTCTCCTTATCCACCCACATCTCTTTCCTCGCCATTTCTATCTTTCCTTCTCCCCATTTCTTCAAGCCTCTCCTCGGTTCCTTATCTCTGTCTCATTCCAACTTTCAATTCTCAAACTAGGATGGAGGTGGGAGTGGATGAAACTATAAACCTAAATAGAATAGATGAGGAAAACAAGGGGTTATGGAGGTAGAAGGGGGCAGTGCTATTTTGCAATATGGTAACTAATTTCATAACTGGAGTTAATTGTACATAATTTGTTTCTCTTATTGCTATATATTCTGTATTGTAACCCGCAGTTTGAATTTGGTTCATATGAATTCATATTAATACAATTTTTATATATTCACGTCGTTGCGTTTCCCCTGTCACACCCCTCCCAAAAAGAAACGTGAAATACAGAGTTGTATTTCTTACAGATTGGCGAGCCGTGTACGGAGTTGGGATTGGTGTGTCGGACAAAAGTAATTTATAAGTGAATAGTATTCTTATGATACATGTTATCATTGGGGGCATAAAGGAAGGATTCAAGAATAAGATAATATACAGGCTGAAAAAAAAACGTAAATGCATGTTTGCTAATGCAAGGAAATAAAATGTGGGACTTGATTAATAGCTCAAAGGACAGTACGATATCTAGCATAACTGAAACATTGTTGGTATGAAAACTATGAACTGGGCCATGGGGCTCCGGCAGAAAATGTATCCAGGGGGGGCATAAGTAACTAGAACAAGAAACGAGGAAGAGGTGGTTGTGGGGTGGTGTGGGTGACTGGGTGGGGGGGTGACTGACCTTTGACTGACTGACTCTCGTGTGACGGACACTTGTGGTGTGTGACTTACGACTGGTGGTTGGTTGTCGTAGTCATTCACAGACAGACAACCAAACCACACCCACCCTCCCTCTCTCAGACTCTCCCCCTCGCACTCCTCCCTCCCCGACTCTCCCTCCCCCTATCTCTCCTCCCAGACTCTCCCTCCCCGACTCTCCCCCGCCCACAGGACTCTCCCTCCAGACTCTCCCTCCCAGACTCTCCCTCCGACTCCCCTCCCAGACTCTCCCCCCAACTCTCCCTCCCCGACTCTCCCTCCTCAGACTCTCCCTCCCCACTCTCCCTCCCCGACTCTCCCTCTCAGACTCTCCCTCATTCCTCTCCCTCTCAACTCTCACGCTCCCCTCTCCCTCTCAGACTCTCCCTCTCCCTCTCAGACTCTTCCCTCTCCTCAGACTCTCCCTCCTCAGACTCTCCCTCTCAACTCTCCCTCTCCCTTTCAACTCGCCCTCTCCCTTTCAGACTCTCCCCTCTCAGACTCTCCTCTTCAATACTCTCCGCTCCTCAGACTCTCCCTCTCAGCCTCTCCCTCTCCAGACCTCAACGCTCCCTCCTCCCTCTCAGACTCGCCCTCTCCCTCTCAGCTCTCCATCTCAGGCTTCTCCCTCTCAGATTCTCCCTCTCAGTCAGACTCTCCTCTCAAGACTCTCCCTCTCAGACTCTCCCTCGCCCTCTCAGACCTCCCTCTCAAACTCTCCCTCTCAAACTCTCCCTCTCAGACTCTCCCGCTCAGACCTCTCCCTCTCAGACTCTCCCTCTCAGACTCCCCCTCTCAGACTCTCCCTCTCCTCTCAGACTCTCCTCTCAACTCTCCCTCTCATACTCTCCTCTCAACTCTCACTCTCCTCTCAGACTCTCAGACTCTGACTCCTCTCCCTCTCAGACGCTCCCTCTCAGACTCTCCCTCCCTCTCAGGAAACTTCCCCATCCCCCCCAGACCTCCTCCCAACTCATCCCCTCCCAGACTCTCCCTCCCAGCTCTCCCTCCCAGACTCCTCCCTCCACGACTCTCCCTCCCAGACTCTCCCTTTCGGCCCTCCCAGAACTCTCCTCTCCAGACTCTCCTCTCAGACTCTCCCTCTCAGACTCTCCCTCTCAGTCTCTCCCTCTCAGACTCTCCCTCTCAGACTCTCCCTCTCAGACTCCTACCCCTCAGACCCTCTCCTCCCTCATCCCTCTCAGACTCTTCTCCCTCTCAACAGACTTCTCTCCCTCCCTTCCCTCCAGACTCTCCACTCTCCCTCTTCCCTTTCAGACTCTCCCTCTCCCTCCTCATACTCTTCTCCCCCTCCCTCTCAGACTCTCCCTCTCCCTCTCAGACTCTCCCTCTCAGACTCTCCCTCTCAGACTCTCCCTCTCGACTCTCCCTCTCAGACTCTCCCTCTCCCTCTCGACTCTCCCTCTCAGCTCTCCCTCTCTACTCTCCCCCCTCTCAGACTCTCCCGCTCCCTCTGCATACTCTCCCCTCCCTCCAGACTCTCCCTCTCCCTCTCAGACTCTCCTCTCCCTCTCAGACTCTCCCTCTCCCTCTCAGACTCTCCCTCTCAGACCCCCTCTCAGACTCCCCTCCCCTCTCAGACTCCCCTCTCCCTCTTCAGACTCCTCCCTCTCCGACCTCTCCCTCGCAGACTCTCCTCTCCGACTCTCCCTCTCAGACTCTCCTCTCATACTCTCCCGCTTGCTCCCTCTCAACCTTCTCAGACTCTTACTCTCCCTCTCAACCTCCTCCCCTCCTCAGACTCCTCCCTCTCATACACTCCCTCCTCATACTCTCACGCTCCCTCTCAGACTCTCCCTCTTCAGACTGTCCCTCTCAACTCTCCCCTCAGACTCTCACCTCTCAGAACTACTCACGCCTCCCTCTCAGACTCTCCCTCCTCCGACGTCTCCCTCTCCCTCTCCGGACCCTCCCTCCCCTCTCAGACTCCTCCCCTCTCAGACTCTGACTCTCCCCTCTCCCTCTCGACTCCCCTCTCACTCAGACTCTCCTCTCAGACTCCTCCCCCCTCTCAGACTCTCCTTCTCCGCTCAGACTCTCTCCCTCTCCCTCTCAGACCCTCTCCTCTCAGACTCTCCTCTCCCTCTCGCTCTCTCCTCTCCCTCTCAACTCTCCCTTCATACTCGCCTCTCAGCTCTCCCTCTCTACTCTCACGCTCCTCTCGACTCTCCTCTCAGATCTCTCCCTCTCCCTCTCAGACTCTCCCGCTCCCTCTCAGACTCGCCCTCTCAGGACCTCTCCTCTCCCTCTCAGACTCTCCCTCTCCCTCCTCAGACTCTCACTCGTCATTACTCAGACTCTCCCTCTCAGACTCCTCCTCTCAGACTCCTCCCTCTCAGACTCTCCCTCTCAGACTCTCCCTCTCAGACGCTCCCGCTCAGACTCTCCCCTCTCAGACTCTTCTTTCTCCCTCTCAACTCTTCCTCATCAGACTCTCCCTCTCCCTCTCCAGACGCATCACTCTCCCTCTCAGACTCTCCCTCTCTCCTCTCCCTCTCAGACTCTCCCTCTCCCTCTCATACTCTCACCTCCCGCTCAGCTCTCCCTCTCAGACTCCTCTCCCTCTCGACTCTCCCTCTCAGACCTCCCTCCTCAGACTCTCACGCTCCCTCTCCTCTCAGACTCTCCTCTCACATCCGTCCCTCTCAGACTCTCCTCTCAGACTCTCCTCTCATACTCCTCCTCTAGACTCTCCCTCTCCCTTTCAGACTCTTCTCCCATCTCCCTTTCATTCTCTCCCTCGCCGACTCCTCCCTCTCAACTCTCCCTCTCAGATCCTCCCTCTCAGACTCTCCCTCTCATACTCTCCTCTCAGAAACTCTCACGCGCCCCTCTCCCTTCAACGCTCCCTCTCCCTCTCAACTCTCCTCTCAGGCGCTCCTCTCAGATTTCCCTCTAGACTCTCCTCTCAGACTCTCCTCTCAGACTCCTCCTCTCCCTCTCAGACTCTCCCTCTCAGACCTCTCCCCTCTCAGACTCTCCTCTCAAGACTCTCCCTCTCAGACTCCTCCTCTCAGACGCTCCCTCTCCCTCTCAGACTCTCCCTCTCAGACTCCCGTCCCTCCAGACTCATCCCTCTCAGAACTCTCCCTCTCAGACTCTCACTCTCTCTCCCATCTCAGACTCTGCAGACTCTTACTCTCTCTCACCTCTCTCCCTCTCAACTCTCCCTCTCAGACTCTCCCTCGCAGACTCTCCTCTCAACTCCCCTCCCGACTCCTCCACTCCCGACTCTCCCTCCCAACTCTCCCTCCCTCCCAAGACTCTCCCTCCCAGACTCTCCCTCCCAGACCTCTCCCTCCCAGACTCTCACTCTCAGACCTCTCCCTCTCACTCTCCCTCTCAGTCTCCTCCTCTTCGAGACTCTCCCTCTCAGACTCTCCCTCTCAGACTCTCCCTCTCATGACTCTCTCGCTCCCTCTCCCTCTCAGACGCTCCCTCTCAGACTCTTCTCCCTCTCCCTCTTCAGCTCTCCACTCTCCCTCCTCCCTTCAGAGACTCTCCCTTCTCCCTCTCAGACTGCTCCCTCTCCTCTCAACTCTCCCTCTCGCCTCTCAAGACTCGTCCCTCCCCTCGTCACCTCTCAGACTCTCCCTCTCCCTCTCAGACTCTCCCTCTCAGACTCCCCTCTCAGACTCTCCCTCTCAGACTCCTCCTCTCCCTCTCAGACTCTCCTCCCTCTCAGACCTCCCTCTCCCTCTCAGACTCTCCCTCTCCCTCTCCCTCTCAGACTCTCCCTCTCCCTCTCAGACTCTCCCCTCTCCCTCTCAGACTCTCCCTCTCAGAACCTCTCCCTCTCTGACTCTCCCCTCTCCCTCTCAGACTCTCCCTCTCCCTCTCAGACTCTCCCTCTCCCACTCTTCAGGACTCTCCCTCTCAACTCTCCCCTCTCAGACTCGTCCCTCCCTCTCAGCTCTCACGCTTCCCTCTCAGACCTCCCTCTCAGACTCCTCCCTCTCCCTCTCAGACTCCTCCCTCTTCCCTCTCAGACTCTCCCTCCCCCAGACTCTCCCTCTCCCTCTTCAGACTGCTCTGTTCCCCTCTCCCTCTTCAGACTCTCCCTCTCAGACTCGCTCTCCCTTTCCAGGACGCTCAACCTCTCAACCTCCCTCTAGACTCTCCCTCTATCAGACTCACTTCCTCTCAATCTCTCCTCCTCTCAGACTCGTCCCCTTCAGACTCTCCCTCTCGCTCTCCACTCCAACTCCCTCCTCTCAGATCTCCTCTCCCTTATGACTGCTCCTCTCCCTCTCAGACTCTCACTCTCCCCTCTCAGACTCGTCCCTCTCCGAATCTTCCCTCTCCACTAGAACTTCACCTCTACCACTCTCTCTCCCTCTCAGACTCTCCACTTCAGCTCTCCCTCCATCAGCTATATCCTCCCTCTCCTCTCAACCTCCCGCGTCAGACTCTCACACCTCCACTCTCCCTTGCAGCTTTAACTCTCCTCCATCAGACTTCTTCCCTTCAGACCTCCCCGCGACTCTCCCTTTAGACTCGCACTCTCCCTTCTCAGACTCTTCACCTCTCACCTACCCTTCAGACTCTACCCTCTCAAGCTCCCTCACTGTCTCCCTCTCAACCCTCTCAGACTCCTCCCTCTTCGCCTTCTCACTCCCTCTCTAGATCTCTCTCTCAGACAGTCTCCCTCTCAGACGTCCTTCAGACTCTTCACCCTCAGATCAGACTACTCACTCTCCTACTCTCTCAGACTCACTCCACGCTCCTCGACTCTCCCTCCGCTCTCAGACTCTTTCTCACTCTCCTTTAGACATCTCATCTCAGACTCCTCCCTCTCAGACTCGCCTCTCCAGACTCTCCTCCTCAAGACTCTCCCTCCCTCAGACTCTCCCTCCTAGACTCTACTCTCCTCTACCAGACTCTACTCTCCAGACTCTCTCCTCTCAGGACTCTCCTCTCAGCTCTCCCTCCAGACTCTTCTCATCCCTCAGACTCTCCCTCCAACCTTCCCTCCCAGACTTCTCCCTCTCGACTCCACCTCTCACGACTACTCTCAGACTCTCACTCTCAGACTCTCCCTTCGGATCCCATCTCAGAACTCCATTCCTCCCCTATCTCGATCTCTCGCCTCCCCTCTCAGACCTCCTCTTCACCTCTCCCTTTCATCCCCTCCAGTCGCAGACTCTCCTCTCTCCTATACCTCAGCTTCATCTCTCCTCTAAGTCACTCTTCCCTCTCAGACCTAGCACTCCTCCTCTCCTTAGACTCCACATCGCTCTACAGATCTCACCTCTCTCCCATTCAGTATCTCTCCCTTATCCCCAGGACGCTCAGACATCTCATCTCTAACGCTCCTCTGCAGTCCCTCTCTAGCGTCTAGCTACTGCTCCCTCTCCATCTAGAGACTCTCCCTCTCCTCTCTCACCTCACTTCGTTAAGAGACGCTATACTATCAGACTCTCCCTCTCATTCTGACTTCCTTCTGTCTCCTCTCAGACTTCTCCAGCTACTCATAACTCAATCTCCTCTAGACCTCGCGGTCAGATCTCCCCTCTCAGCTCTCCTACCTTCGAGTAGCTCCCATTCCCTCAAAGATGAGACCTGCTCCCTCTCAGAGCGTCAGATCTACCCGTCCTCGCCTCTCAGACTAATACTCTCGTAGATCACGTAGAGAGACAGCGACTCTCCTCTCAGACTTCCCTACTCTCTAACTGGATCAGCTCTTGACTTCCGCTCTACTCTCCCTCCTCAGACGTTCTCCCTCTCAGACACCGCTTCTCAGTACATCTCCGTTCCCTCTCAGACTCTCACTCTCCCTCAGGACTTTCCCTCTCCAGACTGTCCCTCTCAGACTCCTCCATAGACTCTCCACTCTCGCCTCATGTCTCCCTCTTAGGACGTACTCCCTCCAGACTCTCCCTCTCCCTTCTCAGGACTCTCTCTCTCCCTGCATCCCCTCTCATCGTCCTCCCTCTCACCGTCGACTCTCAGCTCTCCCCTCCTTAAGACTCCTCTCTAACTAGCTCCTCACTCCCCAGACTCCTCTCCCTCTCAGACTCCTCCTCAGACTCTCCCTCTCGCGCTCCGCTCTTCAAATCCAGTTCAACTCTCCGCTCTAAGACTCCCTCTCTGCACTCTCCCTCCCTCTAGACTCTCCCTCCTCATTGATTCTCCAGTCTACACCTCTCAGATAACTCTCCCCTCTCCAGGGCCGCACTCACGCCTCTCATAGACCTCCCTCTAAGAACCTCTCCCATCTCAGACTCTCCCTCTCAGACTCTCCCTCCCCTCTCATACTCTCTCCTCTCCCTCTCAGACTCTCCCTTCTCAAGACTCATCTCTCCCTCCAGACCTCCCTCTCAGACTCATCTCCTCTCAGACTCTCCCTCTCAGACTCTCCCTCTCAGACTCTCTCCTCTCTCAGACTCTCCCTCTCAGCCTCCCTCTCCCTCTCCTCCTCGACTCTCAGCTCGCCCTCTCAACTCTCCCTCCAGACTCTCCCTCTCCTCGCAGACTCTACACTCCTCTCAGACTCTCACTCTCCCTCTCAGACTCTCACTCTCCCTCTCAGACTCCTCACTCCCTCTCCCTCTCAGACTCCATCTCCCTCTCAGACTCCTCCCCCCCAGACTCTCCTCAGACTCCTCCCTCTCAGACTCTCCCCTCATACTCTCCCTCTCAGACTCTCCTCTCCCTCTGTAGACTCTCCCCCTCAGAATCCCTCTCACTCAGACTCTCTCTCTCTACTCAGACTCTCTCTCTCTCTCTCACTCAGACACACACACCCACACACACCACCACCCACCACACACCCACACACACCATACACACCTTGTCTGGTGCCACTCTAATGCAGCTAGTCCCAAGGTGTAGCCCCATCTCTTTTTACCCCCTCTCTTCTTCATTTACTCTCTCCTCCTCCACCCTCTTTCCACCCCTCTCTCCTCACTCCTCTATTACACCCGTATTGTCTCCTCACCTCCATCCGCCCCCTCCATCAATTACTCCCCCTCTGACTCAAACCACTCCGGAATCCGTCCTCCTCACCTTCATTCCCTCCCACCCCTGATCTCTCACACAGACACACACTCAGACACAAACTCAGACACTCGACAACAAGGGGGAATCAGAGCAGGGGGGGGGGAGCCGTCAGCAGGGGGGAATCGGAACTGGGAAGGGGGACCCTCGAGCAGGGGGGAATCGGAACGGGAGGGGGGACCGGAGGCAGGGGGGGGAGATCAGAACAGGGGGGGACCAGAGCAGGGAAGATTTGGAAGGGGGTGACAGAAGCAGTGGGGGGGAATCAGAGCAGGAGGACAAGGGGGAAGTCGAGGAGTGGCATGGAGCAGTACTCACACTGATCTTGCTCCATGCAGCGAAAGGGCGGGCAGGCCTCGCTAGCAAGGTCATGTAGACTCCGACAGGGGTGAGCAAACTTTTTATGCCGAGCCCCCCTTTCATCCATTTAATAATTTCTCGGGCCCCCCCTGCCTGACGTAATCAAAATCACATGAACCCTCCCCCTTTATTAAAAACGATATACAATGTAATACAAATATGTTTCACAGCTCGCGCTTGCAAAATTGGGCTCGTCCACCTGCCGCCGCAGAGTGGGTGACATCACCAACTCTCCAAGCATGAGCACAGGGTGACCTGCATAATTTTGTAAGCACGAGTGGGAGGGTATGGCATCAGGGCTATTTCTGTGTTTGTGTGTGGCGTGTGTGGCTGTGTGGGTGGTGTGGGGTTATGCGCATTGACTGCTCTGAGCATTCTTTCATGTCAATTTTGTTTGTCTCCTCCCCAAGCGCCAAGTCTGGGAGGCGTACACCCTCCGTTTGTTGCAACTGCTCAATCACACCATACACCACATCACACACGACCACCAACACCATCACACACAACACACCCCCACTCTATCACAACACAGTAATCCCCACAACACTCACAATCTCCACACACACACCCCCCCACACACCACAACACACACCACAACACAACACACACACACATACAATATATATATATCAATTATAAATAATATAAATAATATACAACACACACACACATCAAACAACACACAGTACAACATAACACACACACCCATACACTATAAAGTAATACACACACAGCACACACACCACACACACACACACACACACACACCCACAACACCCCCACACACACACATATACATATATATACACACACACACACGATAATAGAGTATATCACACAACACACAGCACTATACCTATAATACACACACACACACACCACACTATACAGATCATATATCACACCCAACACACATACTATACATATACAACACCACAACAATAACAACACACACACAGACACAATAATACACTCATAGACACCCACACACCAACACCACTGATACACACACACACACACATCACTATAGACACAACACACCACTACACACACACATACACACACATCACTATAGACACCACACTCACAGTATACGCACCAAATCACACCCAACACACAACACACACCCACACACACACAACACACACACATCACACACACCACACACACACACACACACCACACTGTTACTGCTTTTTGCTCTTCTCCCACGCTTGAGCACTGGAAAAAGACAAGAGACGGACCCTGAGGTCTGTGTTCGTGTGCCAGGTATGCCCCCCCCCTCCAAGCACAGGGAAACATCACACGGATCTTCTGCTGCCTCTGCTCTGCCCCCCAGTTTCGACGCACAGGCTGCGCCCCCCCCTAAATAATTTGGCGCACCCCAGTTTTGCGCACCCTTGAGATATATTGCGAGGACAAAAAAAATCCTGGCAGCGTGCCAAACACGCCAGCCATCAGAGACAAGGGGTTTGTTTTTTGCAGAAAGCCCTAAATCCTGTCACGTCCAAGTGCAGCAAAGGATGGGATAGTGGTTAGCGCAATTTTGCCCTCTTCCCGCGCTGTTGGCGGCCCAGGATCCAGGGGGGGGGCAAGCGCCCCCTCTTGCCCCCCCCTGCGGACGCCCATGGACTGGGCAGTTAATTTAGAGGGTTATTCCCTTTTTGGAAGGATTGATCAAATAGAAGGGAGGTGGAGTATGTTATATGTTAAACCTGATCTAAAAAAAACCATCAGGGATGATGTTTATGAAGGGAATGAAAATGTAGATACTTGTGGATAGAAATTAGCAGTGGGGGGGGGGGGCGTGCCGATGCACGTCAGCCAGAGCAGACGGGTGAAGGAATCTCCGGAGACCCCTCATTAACCATATAATATAGACATTTTCCGTCTGGCAAAATCCCCAAAGACTCCCTCTTACCATCCCAAAGCACAAGGGATGTCAACCAAGGGGAAAAACCAGCCTGCCCAGGGGTGGGCAGATACTTTAACCCCGAGAAACAGCACACACCGATGCAGGGGAAAAAAAAACAAGATGGCGGATCACCGCCAGAGACACGAGGCCACAAGGCCAAGCAGACCCCCAAGCCCCGCTGAAACCCCCCCCCCCCCCCCCGGCCGGGGGAATTAGAAAGAGTTCCTTGAGGACTCACATGCCAAACTGCAGAGAACACTGCAAGCTGCCCTCAAGGAAGCGTCACGGCAATCAAGCAGGACATTCAGGCCCTCCAGGAGCGCACCACGACGCTGGAGAACAGGAGGCCCTCAACACCAAACTGATGCGGATGAGGAAATCATTCATTTAGGCCGAGAAATCCACTCGCTCCGCACGGCCTGGAGGATCAAGAAAAACCGGGATCGCCGGCCAAATCTACTGACCCGGCATCCCGGAAGCGATCAAACCCGCCACCTGCGTGAATACCTGGCAGATCTTTTCATTTCCATATGTGCAGACCTAGAACAACGCGATATGGAGATCGACAGAGCGCACAAGCGCTAGGCCCACGATCTGATGACGCGAACCGACAGCGGGGATGTAATCGTGCGGCTCCACAGTTACACCACTAAGGACAAGCTCATCGGAGCGTGCCGGGTGAGAGACACATATCATGTTCCGGGGAGAAACACTCCAGGTCTACAACGACCGACTCCTCGAAGTTAACTTGGACCGATCGGAAAGAGATGCGCCCCCTCACACTGCTCCTCCGTGAGAAGGCATAAAGTACAAGTGGGGATTCCCCTTTAACTGGTTATCAACCATAAGGCAAATTCCTCTCTATACGATACCCTGAAGACATGACAGAACCTAGCGAAAGCCTGGGCCTTGCCCTGGAACCTCTCCGGACCCCGAATCAGCCGGAATCGACCCAGCGACAAGGAGGATCAGCGATAAGAACCTCGGAAAGGATCGCGGAGAACGACATCCATCCCCGGGAGAAGTGAGGCAACCGCTGCAATACTTACTCGTTCAGCCGCCCATCATCTGTCTCCGGAAGGAAATGGCGCGCAGAGGCCTTGCTTTTCCAGGCGGGCGCCCCATCAAGTTCAGAGGGACCGCAGCTGGTGCTGTCCCTCTTGCGCGGCGCATCACCTTCGACTACCGTCTCAGCACACGTGTCTTCATGACGGGCCTGCCCAGAACACCGAGAACCTGGTTCGGAGAGTCACCAGAATAACACCCGACCCTACCCGCGTTGTACCTCTGCACCCCCCCCCCCCCCTCCTGGCTTAGAGAACGCGCCTAAACCTGAATGCCGCGAGATCAGAGGCTGATCCTGACTTTTCCAGTGAATCGACTTGATGTGCGACAGAGCCTCAGACAAATCTTGACCCAGATCGCGCACCCCGCTGATGATCCCTAAGGGACAGGGTCTGTAATGTAAAAACATGCACAACACCTCTCAGTTCGTTTTTCCCCTTTACCCCAAGTTAAGTAACCCCCCCTGGTTGCACGCAGAGCTGAACGTTTGACATAGAGTTTTTTTAGCTTTAGATAAAGACCTCCCTCACTGGCAACCCCCACCCCCCAGTCTCCCCTACCCCCCCCACGCCCTCCCACCCCCTCCACCGATACGTCCCCCCCCAATCTCCCCCCGCGNNNNCCCCGCCCATCCCCATTATTGCCACCCTCTCCCCCTAAACCGCGAACCCCTAATTCCCCACCCTGAACTCACCTCCCTACCTCCCACCCCCTCCCCCATGAAAGCTCCTATAGCGAAATTCACACTGCTGTACAATAACCCGATAGGAGATACACGACGGGATTAGAAAGCCAGAGAAACACTCACAGTAGAAATGCGTTTTATTTCCTGTTGTTTGGATGTTGTTGTTGTACATTTCCCATGCAAAGAATCATATGTGTATTTAATGAGGTCTGAAGGATGCTAGAACTAATTATGCAAGCCCCCCCTCTTGTTCCCTCCCCTCCCCAACCTACGCCGCTCACCTCCCTCCCCCCTCAAAGTCTCGAGGACCTTTGCGATATGCCTAAATTCACATAGGAAGAGCCGCTTTACCGCGGCCACTACAGAGCCCTCCAATCACGGTAATGATACCATATGTAACCAACTCTGAACAAAATATAGGATGAGTGATAAATAGCTCTAGGTAATTAGGATACCCTCCGATGTGTCCACCATGCTTTCTAACGACTGTACAGTAGATAAGGCCTATAAGCTGCCGATTATAGAGACGCATCCCCCCCCCCCCCCCCCCCCCCCCCTCGCACCCCCCCCCCCCCTTCCCCTCCCCTTCCCCCCCCCCCCCTCCCCACTCCCTTCCCCCCTCTCACCCCCCCTCCCTCTCACTCCTTGAGCACCCCCACCCTCCTCCCCCCTCCCTCCCCCCCAATAACCCGCAGATCTACGCTTTAGGAACTGATCAACCTACGGAGAGTGGCTCCCAAAGAGCTGACCGTAGGAGGCCACAGGGCCTTCCAAATGTTATGACTGTACTATTCGCGACTATCTGTGTGCATAAGGGGTATAATATGTGATGAATGACATCTATATCCACACACATGGCAACCCGACTCACTCCCCCTGCCCACCCCTGCTGAGAACCCCTAACCTTAAATTAGCTAAAGAACACACCGACTCTCGAAAGAGAGTAAGACCCACTCATTTAAACTCGAGCCTGTAGTTCCCTACTTAGAATGGAGAGCCCTTACCAACTAGAAGAAAAAAACTAGATAACATGGACCATCGGCAAGCATTAAAAATAGTGTCCTTGAATGTCAAGGGCCTAAATAACAATAGAAAGCGTAGACTTGCTCTCCAGGAAATAAAAAAAGTCTGGTGGCGATGTTGTTTTCCTTCAGGAGACCCATTTTACGTCTCAGGACTAACCTAAAACATTTCAACAAACATACCCGATGAGTTACTTTTCATCGTTTAGTAGTAAGCGCAGAGGGGTTGCCATTCTGATCCGTCAGGGCACCCCATTTAATTTAACAAAAATGACGGCAGATCCAGAGGGAAGATTTATTGTGGTCTATGGTTCACTTTTGGGTTCGGCAATCGCCCTCGTTAACCTCTACGCCCCAAACGAGAACCAGACTGAATTTCTAAAAAATGTTCTGGAGAAAATTGACCCAAATTATATATCCTCGCTGCTAATCGCGGGAGATCTGAACATGGCTCTTAACCCAAATGAAGACAAATCGAGCACCCCAGGACGACAACACTCAACCCAATCCCAAAGACTAGGGAAAAAATTTAAAGATATTATGGGTGAGTTTTCCCTAGTGGACATTTGGAGAACACAACATCAGGGACAAAGGGATTATACCTTTTACTCGGCACCTCACCAGACCTATTCCCGTATTGACTATTTCCTTGCAACCAAGAATGTTCTAGAGGCCGCCACTAAGTCAGATATAGGCCCTATCACGTGGTCAGACCATGCTCCCATCTCCCTGACCCTATCCATTCCATTTGTCAAATCGACCTCATATAGCTGGAAACTGAATGACTCCTTATTGAACCATGCCGAGATAGTAAGAGAGATCAAAAAAACCCTTAAGGAATATTTTAGAATAAACAAGGGTTCAGTCTCATCTCCAGCAAAAGAAAAAAGAAAAAAGCGCAAGGCCCATAGGGTAATATTGTCAGATTTATGGAAAATAAAAACGGTTATAAAAACTCACAGAATAAAAATTGGTATAGGCATCTCGGTATAAATAACAACCGCAGGAACAGGGGTGTCTGGACGTTTTTCGCTTCTTCTGCTGCGTTGATGCACGGCCCTCCTCGTTGTCCCGATCAGCAACCGTTCAGCTTCCGCGTCAGATGACTCGCGACGTCGGCGCGTGACGTCGATCGGGGGGTTGGATTATGGGCAGTCACCTGCTTCTTCTCCGAAGACGGAACTCCAGGATCCCTGCTCTCTGTGTTCTATTAGTGCCGAGTGCCAGCCACAGCAGCAACCTCTAGCAATGTCCGCCCTACGCGTTTCAAGGACGCTTGTCCTCTTCCTCAGGGGCACGTTCATTGCTGGTTGCTCAAGTCACGACATTATATAGCAAACATAAATTCATTAAACAATTAGTTATTGACATCAATTGATCAATTCTGTACATCGGTGCCCTATTAGTATTAATCTACAGTGTTCTCACGAGTATGTAGCTTGATTCGAAAATATTCTTTAATAGCATAAACATAATTATATATTGAAGAAAGTAAAACCATCATTTTATTGTACCTTTAAAATAATTAATTAAATACTCTGTGAACACTGCAAAGCAATACCATTACTTAGTTTTAAAACATTATAAAATGACTAAGTATAGATTAATTTTCCAATTTCATCAATCTGTAATAAAAAATATATAATTTATTTTATTTTACAAAAAAGCTGCCATATCAATTTCTTCATTTAACCCATTTGGAGACAGGGTGTTAAGCTGATGTATCCAAAAAGTTTCACGTTGTCTCAGCCTTAGCACCCTGTCCCCTCCATATTCGTTGGGCCCTATGTGTTCTATTCCTGTGATCTTTAATTTGGCTGGATCTTTATTATGTTTATAAAAGAAATGTCTAGGGACACTATGGGTCATTAACCCTTTAAGAATATTATTTCTATGTTCTAAAAATCGTTCTTTTAGACTTCTTTTGGTTCTGCCTACATATTGTTGACCACATTCGCATTCTAATAAATATACTACAAATGTAGTTTTGCAATTGATAAAATCTTTTATGGGATATGATTTAACTGAATGTTTTGACTTAATAGACACGGCTCCTTTATTTATATATTTACATGTGATACACCTCCCTCCACAGCAATAGTTACCTATTCTTTTGGATGATACTACCGTTTTATTTACAAGTCTATTTGTTTGCCTTAGTTTAGAGGGGGCTAGAATGTTTTTAATGGTCCGTGCTCTTCTATAAACTACGCGAGGTCTATCAGAAATGATAGGTGCTAACACTGGATCACATTTTAATATATCCCAGTGACGTGTCATTATGTTTTTAATTTTAGTAGCTGCTCCATTATATTGTGTAATAACTAATGCATCCTGAGTATCCTGACTAGTTTTGTTGTTACCATTTTGTTTAAGTGTGAGTGATCTATCCATGTTTAAAGCTCTCTGATAGGCCCTGTATACATTGTGTTTGTCATGTCCCTTATTTAATAATTTTGTTTTTAATAATTGAGATTGTCTGACAAAATCTTCCTGATGGTTACAATTGCGCCTGATTCTAAGGAATTGACTATAGGCAATATTATTTATCCATCGTGGATGGTGGTTACTGGCAGCATCCAAGAATTTATTGCTGTCAACCTTTTTATAGTGTGTACTAGTAATTATCTCATTGTTATCAGAGCTAGTTAAAACCAAGTCTAAAAATACTATATTTGTAGAACTAAAACTGGACGTAAATTTTAAATTAAAACAGTTTGAATTAATATATCCTAAAAACTCTTCTAGTTCTAATATACTGCCCTTCCATATAATTATAATATCATCAATGAACCGTTTAAAAAGTACTAGGTTGGCCAAATGGGGGTTATTATTCCATATAAATAACTCCTCCTGTGGGAAGCCCATAAGGCGACAATTCGAGGAAACCTTATCTCAATTGCCGCCCACAGGAAGAAAACTAAAACCAAATTAACCAAAGAGCTGACAGATAAAATAATCAAATTAGAACAGCTACACAAAGCTAACCCCTCTCGGAAAATATACAAACAATTGACAACCGCTAGGAACGATCTACAGGTGATCCAAATGGACAATGTAGAAAAAGCTCTCAAATGGACGTGTCAGAGGTATTATGATAAAGGGAACAAGGCCGATAGACTTCTTGCCAGTAAGTTAAGAGGAATACAAAAAAGATCACAGATAACTGCAATAAAAAATAGCTCTGGTGAGATAGTATACAGTGAGAAAAAAATAGCAGAGGAATTCACCAAATTTTACACCAAATTATACAATCTGAGAGCTCACTCTGCAAATTCAAACAACACTGACCTGCCGACAGCAATAGACTATTTAAATGAATGCGAGCTCCCCTCATTAACAGAGGAAGAAAACATTAGACTAAATGCAAAAATAACAATTGAAGAACTGTCGGCTGCCGTGAAGGCATCAAAAATTTCCAAAACACCGGGCCCCGATGGTTTCACAAATGCCTACTATAAAAAAATTCCTACCTATCTTATCAACCCACTTATTAAACTTGTTCAACTCATTCTTAGAAGGAAGTCCTATCCCACCCTCAATGTCGTCCGCTAATCTGGCCATAATTCTCAAAGAGGGAAAGGACCCCACTCAATGCGGAAGTTATAGACCAATCTCATTGTTGAACAACGACCTCAAATTATATAGTAAGATCCTGGCGAACAGACTCAATCCCATCCTGCCGAGACTAATACACACAGACCAGGTCGGATTTGTCCTGGGCTGCCAGGCCTCGGACAATACCTTCAAGATAATTAATATAGTCGACCATACCCATCTGACAGGCACAAAGGCAATGCTACTGAGTTTAGATGCGGAGAAGGCATTTGACAGGATTGATTGGCTATTTCTTGGCCACACGCTCACAAAATTTGGCTTCAGACACTCATTTCTAACAGGAGTTCGGGCGCTCTACCAAAACCCGTCCGCTATGGTACGGTTATCTGGCGGAGGCTCCGAAAGGTTCCAAATTAAGAATGGAACGCGACAAGGATGCCCCCTATCCCCCCTTCTTTTTGCCCACACGATCGAACCACTGGCGTCTAAAATTCGAAAAAACCCGAATATACAGTGTATATTTATTGGAAGAGAACACTACAAAATGTCTCTATTCGCTGATGATATCATTCTTACCCTAACTAGACCCCAAACCTCCCTTCCTAACCTTCAAAGGGAACTATCAGAATTTGGAAAGGTATCAGGATACAAAATAAACAGCGACAAATCCGAGGCCCTAAACCTTAGTCTCCCAGATGCCGAAGTTAAATTACTCAAATTAAAATTTAGTTATAGATGGTGCTCTTCACACATTAAATATCTGGGAATTAATGTGTCAAGACATTACCGGGATCTATACCGGGATAACTACCCGAAACTATGGGAAAAGATTAAAAAAGATCTAGATCAGTGGGAAGGTTACCAGATCTCATGGATCGGGAGGATGATATCCGTTAAGATGAATATACTCCCAAGAATGTTATACCTATTTCAAACACTCCCGACCCATGTTCCGGGCACTGATCTGAAAAACATACAAAATAGAATATTCCATTTTATTTGGAAGGGCAAAAGACCCAGAGTCGCAAGATCGGTCCTGCTGGCACCAAGATCCAAGGGGGACCTAGGAGTCCCAGATCTTCATAGAGATAGCAATACAGACCGGCGCCTTAATGTCCAAAACTGAAATGAGTCCAAAGATGTACTGCAGTGTCCAAAACGCTGATCCGGTAGAAGGACTGCAAACTCCACAACAGCACACGTGGTATTATGCAAGGGAGATAAAGAGAAAGATCATAGCGTGACACTGCAATCTAAAAACAATTAACTCATACATACAAGACATACATGACTAACAACACTGACAGAGAGGCTGACAATAAAACAGAGATTTATTTAGACAATAACTAAAAACGGATAGAGCTATGGAGCAGGTCTAGGATCCAGTGTGTAAAACTGGAATCCTACTTACAGCAATCCAGAAGGGTTCAAGCGGTATGTGTGATATGCAGTTCTTTTTCAGCTTCTCCTGGGCGCGTGGTGCTGCTGTAATGGCCGCCGGCGCTTCCTCCGGTTACTCTCGGGCTCGGCGTCCCTGCAGGCCAAACCTCGCGAGATTTTTCGTCAGAAGTGACGTCACTCGCTAGGTGGAGCTACTCGCCGCCGCTTACTCCTGTCTGCACGTCTACACCATTCGCTAGAGCTGTAAATGGATGCTGTGATCTGCTCCTTTGATGCTCTCTATCCAAATGATCTCTAGAACACCCAACGCCGCCGCCGTCGCCGCCCAACTCAAGCAGGCAGTAATGTGGAACACAGACCCGGCCCTTTGCTGCTGGGTAGAAATGGAAACTCAATATGCCAAGATGCCTTCCTTGCAAGCCTGCCTCTAGAGTCTGGACAGAGGAGATGGACAGACACATAACCTTAAACTACAGGCCTCAATACACATTTGGGAAATCTGGATGAGATGTAAACATAAATATGGCCTATCTTCATCAAGTTCCCAACTGACACCTATCCCCAACAACTCGAAATTCCCTCCGGGATGTGGATCTAAACTGTTCGACCAACTCAAAACACGCGGTATCGGGGCGATTGCCGATCTCCTAAGCTTTGGGAAGCTCCTGAGCTATCAAGACTTGAGGGCCAAATATCAAATCAGAGAATTGGACACATTCAAATATCTTCAAATCAGACATTTCATTCGACAAATATGCCCACTCCCAGAATACCCCACTCTCACGAGATTTGAATATCTCTGTAAGGTCAAGACCCATCAGAAAGGTCTTATATCTGAGATCTACCGGGTTTTGGAGAACCCAACGGCCTTAATCCAACACGATTATATGCTCAAATGGGCCTCAGACTTGAGCATACCTATAGACAGAGAGACTTGGGAAGAAATCTGGCAGGCAGCCTCAGAAACTTCCCTATGCACCACAATAAAGGAAAATATCTATAAAGTTATGTTTGGCTGGTATCTTACTCCAGCACGATTAAACCAAATCTACCCTCTGGCATCAGACCAATGTTGGAGAGGCTGTGGCAATAGAGGGGACATGGTCCACATCTGGTGGTCATGTCCAGAAATTGTTAAGTACTGGGCCAAGGTCCAAATTTTGATAAAAGAGGTCACTGATCTAGATCTACCTATTGAGCCACTGACCTTCCTATTGGCCAGACCAATGTCCGACATTGTCCGACCAACTAGGAAATTAATATCCTTCATTTTCACTGCGGCGAGATGTGAGATAGCGGCCTCCTGGAGGAAAATGACCACTCCAGCCCTGGGATCAATAAAAAAGAGAATCAATGAGGTGATGCTCATGGAGCGGCTGACTGCCACTCTGAGACAAAACCTTCCTGCGTATGAATCAGTAGGGGAACCATGGACTCTTCTAACCAGGGACAGACAACCCGCCCCACCAAGGTAGAGAACCAAAAACTCCTCCCTCAAGGGAACAAAAATCCCGAAAAGTTAAAACATCAACCAACACCTCAATCAAATCCCCCTCAGTCAGGAGGCAAACCCCCTCTCCCACTTTACCCCTCACCTCCCACCCCCCTCCCCCCCCCCCCCCCTCTGCCTTCCCCTCTTGAAGGCAAACCCCCGACTCGACAACTTAGTTTGTCTCTCTTTATTCCCCAAAAAACCTGTTAAAACTATTAGGTACTGTGAACTGCAATGTATTTTCTTTTTCTGTTGTATCAATGCCTAATAAAAAACTTTATGGAAAAAAAAAAAAAATTAGCAGTGGGGGGAAAAGTATAAAGAAAATGTTTGTGGGAATATGCTATAAACCACAAAATATCTGTGAGATTGAGGAAGCTAAAATACTTTTGCAAATGGAGAAGGCATCAAAACTGGGTCATGTTTGCATAATGATTTTAATTATCCAGACATAGACTGGGGCAATGAGATTAGCGTTACAACAAAAGGTAACAGTTTTTTGGGGGTGCTTAAAGACACTTATATGACCCAAATTATTGAGGAACCAACCAGGAGAAGGGCAGTACTGGATTTGGTCATATCAAACAATGTAGAAGTAATAACAAATATTCAAGTCTTGGAACATTTGGGTAACAGTAATCATAACATGGTCTCATTTTAAATAAATTATCAAAAAACAGATTACTTGGGTTCAACAAAGATCATACATTTTAGAAAGACAGATTTGAATAAACTGAGGTCTAATCTACAAGTAATACACTGGGATGATGTTTTTGCAGGGAAAGATGTAGAAGATACATGGGCAGTCTTTAAAACATTGCTAGAAAAGCACATTTATCAGTGTTTACCCTTGGGTAATAAGTATAATAGAAATAAGGCAAAACCAATGTGGCTAAATAAACAGGTAGGGGATGAAATGGACAAGAAGAAAAAGGCGTTTAGATTCTTTAAGTCAGAGGGGATGGAGACATCGTATCAGAATTATAAGGGATGTAACAAAAATTGCAAAAGGGCAATCAAATGAGCAAAAATGGATAATGAAAAAAGGATTGCAATAGAAAGTAAGGTCAACCCTAAAATGTTCTTTAAGTACCATAATAACAAAAAAAAGAGAAAAGAAAATATAGGACCCTTTCAGTGTGAGATTGGTAAGCAGATTATTGGAGATAAGGAAAAAGCAGGGGTATTAAACAAATTATTTGCTTCTGTGTTTACCAGGGAAGAATCAAATTCAATAGTAGTGCCGCAGGAGGAAGCCACAACCTCCATATTAATGGACAATTTGTTAACTGAGGAAGAAGTTCATAAGCAACTTCAAAAACTGAAAGTAAATAAGGCACCTGGCCCCGATGGCATACATCCAAGTGTTCTCAAGGAGTTAAGCTCAGTAATAGCCAAACAATTATAATTAATATTCAAGAACTGCATTTCCACAGGCTCAGTACCACAAGATTGGTGTAAAGCAGATGTGGTCCTATATTTAAAAAGGGAGCTAGATCGCAACCGGGGAATTACAGACCTGTAAGCCTGACTTCAATAGTGGGGAAACTACTTGAAGGTTTAATACAGGATAATATTCAGGAATACCTAATGGAAAACCAAATAATTAGTAATAGTCAGCATGGATTTATGAAGGATAGATCATGCCAAACTAACCGTATTTGTTTCGTGGAGGAGGTAAGTAGGAATTTAGACCAGGGTAATGCAGTTGATGTGGTCTACTTAGATTTTGTAAAGGCTTTTGATACGGTTTCACACAAGAGGTTGGTGTACAAAATAAAGAAAATTGGACTGTCAGGGTCGCCTAGACCTCCTGCCTAGCCATAGCTTCCTTGTCCACTGGGTGTGCTGCTGCCTTCTTTTGGCTCTGGGTTCCTCTGTCTGTCTGTCTTCTTGTTGCTCCTGTCTCTGTCCTTTATAGCTTGCTTCCTGTCTGTTGCTTTTGCCTTTGCTTCTAGTCAGACTCCTATGCACATGCCTGTCTTTGATCCTGATCTGTTTATGTACCTGTACCTGTATTATAGTCTGTTCACAGTAAAGGCCCTTGCTAGTAATCTGGCTTGTCCCTGTTTGTTCCTTGCTCCCCGGTCTCAGTCCCTGCTCCCGGACCTGTCCTGCCCCGCCTGTCCTGTTCCAGTCTCCTCGTTGCCGACCTCTGCTTGTTACCTGACTTCGCTACCTGCCGCCTGCCTCGGACCCCTGCTTGTTACCTGACTTCGCTACCTGCCGCCTGCCTCGGACCCCTGCTTGTGACCCCTACTTCGCTTCCTGCTGTTTCGGCCACCGAGATCCTACGCGCCACAGGAGTCTCCCGTGACATGGACTCAGTAATAACATATGCACCTGAATTGAAAACTGGTTAAAGGACAGACAACAGAGGGTTGTCATAAATGGAACTTTTTCAGGTTGGGCTAAAGTCGTGAGTGGAGTACACTGGCGACACGTTTTATTAAAGTAGGGCTGGTACCACAAGCCGGGGGGTGCCCCGGCTTGCTAGCCCCACTCCCTCGGCGTGCCGTGCGTCACTGACGCGCGGTCACGCGTCATCGGGAGCCTGCGCCCCCTGCACGCGCGTCCAGGGCTCCCCGAGGGAGCCCTGGTGTCCCGCGATGTGGGGGACGGTGGAAGGGGGTTCAGGGGGACCCGGCGGACCTGGCGAGCGGAGGGAGAAAGCCCCGATCGGAGGGCGCTCCTCCGCGGCTTTGCCGCGCGCCGGGCACCCTCCGGCGCGCGCCAGGTTACTGCTGCGGCCGAGACCGGGCAAATGCTCGAATAAACTCGGCCGCAGCAGTACCTCAGGGATCGGTACTGGGACCCCTGCTTTTTAACTTGTTTATTAATGACCTTGAGATTGGCATCGAGAGCAAAGTCTCCATCTTTGCTGATGATACTAAATTGTGTAAGGTAATAGAATCAGAGCAGGATGTAATTTCTCTTCAGAAGGACTTGGTGTGACTGGAAACGTGGGCAGGTAAATGGCAGATGAGGTTTAATACAGATAAATGTAAGGTTATGCATTTGGGATGCAACAATAAAAAGGTGAATTACAAATTAAATGGGGATAAATTGGGGGAATCCTTGATGGAGAAGGATTTAGGAGTTCTTGTAGAAAGCAGGCTTAGCAATAGTGCCCAAAGTCATACTGTAGCTGCAAAGGCAAACAAGATCTTATCTTGCATCAAACGGGCAATGGGTGGAAGGGAAGTAAACATAATTATGCCCCTTTACAAAGCATTAGTAAGAGCACACCTTGAATATGGAGTACAATTTTGGGCACCAATCCTAAGAAAAGACATTATGGAACTAGAGTGTGCAGAGAAGAGCCACCAAATTAATAAAGGGGATGGACAATCTATTTTATGAGGATAGGCTAGATAAATTAGATTTATTTACATTAGAAAAGAGGCGTCTAAGAGGAGATATGATAACTATATACAAATATATTTGGGGACAATACAAGGAGCTTTCAAAAGAACTGTTCATCCCACGGGTACAAGGACAGAGGACTCGGGGTCATCCCTTAAGGTTGGAGGAAAGGAGATTTCACCAGCAACAAAGGAAAGGGTTCTTTACAGTAAGGGCAGTTCAAATGTGGAATTCATTACCCATGGAGACTGTGATGGCAAATACAATCGATTTGTACAAAAAAAGGTTGGACATCTTTTTAGATAGGAAAGATATACAGGGATATACCAAATAAGTATACATGGGAAGGATGTTGATCCAAGGATTAATCCGATTGCCAATTCTTGGAGTCAGGAAGGAATTTATTTTCCCCCTTATGAGATATCATTGGATGATATGACACTAGGGTTTTTTGTTTGCCTTCCTCTGGATCAATAAGTAAGTATAGATATAGCAGATGTGGTTTAAAACATTGCAGTGTGAACACAAGTCGTTTGGGAGCAGCAGACAGCAGTCGCTAGCTATTGGTAAAGATTTGCCCCATTATACTAATGCGGAGCATGTTCCTATGAGGAGGACTGTGACATCGATCTGACAGTGAGCCGGGGGATTTACACAGAACTCTCGCGAGACGTGGTGACGTCATCGCGTTGTTGAGCGTTGCAAGATGTCCACGGGTGACGTGAACAACCGGAGGAGCAGAGGAGTTCACATGCGGCCAGGATTTAAATAAACAGAAGGGAGAAATCGGACACTCTATACCCCTGAGTACCGTGAGTACTACCAGCACACTAGGTGCAGATAGAGAGACCCATGTGGGTCCTTACACGCGGATTCAGTACTCCAACTGAGGAGGCTCTGGGCACTAAATATAGAGCAGCTATAAAGTGTTTCTTCACTTGTGGCATCCGGCCAAATTTCATGAGTTAACAGTAATATACAACAGGAAAACACCAAAGACTGTTAAAAGAACAGTGTGTCACCAACCCCTGATGAGTGTGAGATACTCTGAATTCTCAAACGTTTTTATGAGAACTCACAAAGTGTGAGTTTTTTACCTATTGTCATTTTATTATTAATTTTTATTAAACTGTGTTACACTATTTGTGTGCTTTACTTCTCTTTCTACATGTGATAATATGCACGAGATTACGCTGCGGACTACAAACTGCTATATGTTCCAGACTCTTCATAATTGTTCCAGATCCCAGAGTACATTGTGAGTGCATATTGTACCTTCTGGTGGTTAAATTGTTAGAACGTACTACCCTATGTTTGTTTCTCTTGTCTCCACTTGCGCCTAGGTCATTCTTTCTGGGATATCCTTTCGTTACCAGCCCGTGGAGCGGTAGACCTTTTGGCTGCAGACTGAGTCAGGGATAGTTAGATTGTGAGGTTGTATACCCTCCAGTATATGTGGTAACTATAGCATTTTTTAACCCTTGTGTGATTGCGCTTATTGTATTTGTCTGTTTTAAGTATAGATAGAGGATAAAGGGGGCTATGCACTAAGCTCCGTTAAGTCACTTTTAGACCGCAAAGTGCTCTTCGATCGTGATTTTTGGCTCAACCCGATGCACTACGCAACGCAAACAGGCACTTTGCGGTCTAAAAGGGATTTTTTCTAAGTCCAACTTTGCTCGATCGCAACCCTGTTTGCGTGAAATTCTGCCCTTAAGCGGGATGCACTAAGCAACGCAACCTTAGCAAACGCGAAAGTTGCGTTGATCAGAACACATCAGGTCAAAGTAGCGCAAAGAAATCTGGACTTAGAAAAAATTCTGGCTTTTTATTTTTGCATGTGCAAACCCATACAGCAGGCTGGCGGGTGTCCCCGGCTGACCCCGCGGGGGTCCCGACGGAGCCCAGGGGTCACGCGGGTGTCCCCGGCTGACCCCACGGGGTTCGAGGGTCCCCGGCTCACCAAGCAGGGGTCCCCGCGGGAGTGCGGGGGTCCCTGCGGGAGTCCAGGGGTACCCGCGGCCGTCCCGGGGTCCTCGCGGGAGTCCCGGGGTACCCGCGGGCCTGCGGTACCAATGTTGCACCTCCAAAAATAAGAAACAACAATTCTAACTAAATACACCCCCCTAACACAGAATATACAGTAATGGCCAAAATTACTATTATCCAAATATGGATAATAATGCATTTGGCCATTTTAAATACATATAATATTCAATAAATGCAGTCAAAACATATTACACTTACCTTTTACAGGCACCCACGCTGAAGGCCGTCTTCATCCTCATCTTCATTCTGCCCATGCCCCTACGGTGCTGCAAAACATGCAGAACAATTACAATAGCCAATGTAATGTCCCCTAACCCCTTAATCACCATAGCGGTTATTAACCGCTACAGTCATTAAGGGGTTAACCCACCCTCACCCACCACTCGGGAGGCCTACATACCCTCCCACATTAACCCCCCACCCCGTGAAGCCTAACCACCCTCACCCACTACCCACAAGGGAGGCCTACCCACACACCCTTGGGGCCAATACCCCCTCCCCCCACCCCCAGTACCCACAATAAAAACAAGACACAGCCCCACATTAAACATCATTCTATTTATTAAATACATAACCCACCCTCTGTGCCCCCCCATAAATACATGATTTATTCTTTTACATACAGGGTTCATACCCCAGCCCCACGCGAGTCCCAGGTGGGCTGGCGTGTCACCTGACAGACCTACAGGGTACCAGCAACTTGTTTCACACAGGTTCTGGAGGCCTGTTGGTGGGTCCCGCCAAGCGCCATGGCCCCCAGGTGGTCTCCTTGGGTCACCGTGGGCCACAATTGGTTCCCCACGGTAGGCCCGCGGATGTCTGGGAGCCCCGGGTCAGACCCACAGGTGTCTGCGGGGCCTCGGGTGGTTCTCACGGGGGTCTGGGGAACTCACGAGTGCTCACTACGGGTCCGCGGTGCCCCCACGGATGTGGGACCACCGCTTCATCCCCGCACCTACGGTCCACGGTGCCCCCACAGATGTGGGACCACTGGTTCTTCCCCACAGACTACGGGTCCGCGGTGCCCCCACAGATGTGGGACCACCACTTCATCCCCGCAGGTGTCACCCGTGGAACCACCAGCCTGATACCCGTGAGATACCCAAGGAGACCACAGGTGGTCTCCAGAGGTCTCACGCAGAACCAAGGAACCAACCCTGAATGTAAAATAAATAAACCGGACCTATACATACACCCCCCCCCCCCCCCAACACCTACAGTACAATAATGTGCCAAATAACTATTATCCAGATATGGATAATAGATTATTTGCCCATTATTAAACACATAAAACATGCATAAATCAAAACATGCATTTTTAATCTTAAAATCACCACAGTGCATGTTTAAATAAATCCAGCAGCCATTGCAAATATAAAAAAAACAAACTGCAGCTACACAAATGTCTATGAAATGTCACACAATTGCATAGAGTGTGTACATGATGCAATTAATCTGTGCATCATATAACACTATGCAAAATATATGTAACAATAAAATACACTATGAACAATGTCCCCTAACCACCAATGCCATCCTGAAAATCAATTAGAAACTAACCAACATCAATACAATTAGCAATCAATTAATCCATTTCCTCAAACAATTAAAATACAATACAAATCAATTATACAATTCCCTATTCAATTGCTAAAGCCAAACAATTGCCAAAACAATTCTAATTTAAAGTAACCACCATCATTCTAATCTTACTACCATAAAGAAGCCATTAGCTAAATAAAAATTACATTATTCACAACAATGACAAAATAAAGATGCTAAATACATTATCCATACATGAAAAGAACCTAAACATGAGCCAAACAATCAATTATTATCCCTGTATGTCTATCCATACAGATAGATAAACATAACATACGGGGGCAATAATACAGCATAAAATACAATGCATTTACATACACAATTCACATACAATACACCCATTCAGTGTCCATGAATGTATTATATACATAGAGACATTAACGGGCATTAAATGGGAGTGAAAAAATAAAAGACATGAATGAAAAATCATAAAAACCTGTAAAAGTAAAAATAATAAACTTTTCTTTTGTTTACTCACCATTAGATGTCCACTCTCCGAAATCCAGGCAACCCGGAAGCACAGGAACCAATCCACAGGTAAGCCATAAAATAAAAAACCATAACAAATCCACATCTGTGTCTTCTTTCTTCTTTGGTGTCTTCTTCCATCTTCTTCCGGCTTCTTCCATCTTCTTCCGCCACGCCCTTCTTCTCTTCTTAGGAGGGGAGACTTTCCCTCCTCGGCGACTAGCTTCAAAATGAGGCGACATAGGCTTTTATAGGCCTATGACGTCACATTTTGGTCAAATGTTTCCCACGGTCCTGATTGGGCCGTGAAAAACATGTGATTTGGCCGATGAAAAAAAAAATTATGACATCATTTAAAGGCAATGAAAGCACAGCCAATCAGAATGGCTTTGCTTCAATTGCCTTTAAGATGACGTCATTAAAAGAAACATGGCCGGTCTCATATGGTACGGTAGCCAATCAGAGCGTGGGAACTCCATCCCATCTCTGATTGGCTCTAGTAGACCATGTGTATAAAAAATTATATTTTAAGTTTCCTTGTTTCTTATTAATAAAGTTGTTGTTTTATTGTGATTTCGTGATCATTCCTCCAGTCCCATTGACTGCTGCCCCGCCAATCTGATTGGAAGTTTTAGGCTAATTAGCCAACCAATGGGCAGGGCATGAGGGGTATTTAATGCCTCTGAGAAATGACATTTCTTATCCTGGATGAAGTAGTGTCATACTACGAAACGCGTAGGATTTGATTATTGCCTATGATCAGTAAGTTTTTTTGCATACTCTATATGTACTTTGGCATTATTGGGACTATTTCCATTCGTGTGCACTGGATCGAGCAGACCGCTATCGTGACTTCATCACACTGCGCACTGTGAAGGTGCGATGATACCTCTAACCAGAGACACTGCTGTGAGAGTGACCGCTCCCGGCTGCTACTGTGCCGGTTTCAGAGCACACTCCTAATGTCTGGGTCCCCTTCACTGCTCAATTAGAGGACAAATGTCGTGCCAATACCTTTGAACGAACTTTGGATACTTCAGAGACCACCCGACTAAAGAGAGGGTTCCCACTGAGGCGGATTTACCACTTCCAGTTACTCTTCCAGAGGAGGAATCACACAGAGACGGTCTGAGATGCATACCAGAGAGACGTGTTCCTGATTCCTGAATCCCAACCTGTCGATTGGTAACTTTTGTGCTTCGCACACTCAATGCTTATGTTCTAGCTTTTTGATGTACGCAGAATATTTATCCCTACAATTTATGTAATAATACTTTTATTTACTTCACTATTTGCGTTTTGCGCTGTTTTTGTTTCCATTTCCACAACAGTGACAGGCCTGAAAAGGAAAATGGGCCCACAAAGAATCTACATCTTTCCTATTGTATGATTTTGCTGCACTTATTGTATTATTATAATTGCCTGTACTGTATTCTTTGTGAAGCGCTGAGTACATTTTTGGCGCTATATAAATAAAGACATTGGATACAATACATAGAAACCACCTCCTGCCAATAGGTCAGTTAGTGCGCTGCCCTGAGAGAAAACATTCCAAGGGAACCCCATAGGTCCAGGAGAAGTGATCGATTGAACAGAGGACAGGGTTCTGGTACAAATCCAGTTAGCCAGGGTAGGCAAAACAGTGATGAGGAGTCCGAACAAGAGGGTTACCCCGGGTAAGGAATGTTAGGGTTTGAAAAGGGAAGAAATGCCTGCCCCTCAACTGGGTCCCCAAATACAATCAGTAGGGTCACAGGATTTAGAAAAAACTGTTATTCTTGAACTGTATCCCAGAGCAGAGGAATTTACCCCCATAGGTCCTGATGAATATGTGAAAGATGTCTGTGAGTCTTCCCCTAGTGCAGGGCCTGAAATATCAGAGTCATCTGTACTATGTGAGTCCCCTAAGGTGGAAAGGAAAGAAGACGTCATACTGCTGGCATTAAACTCATGTCCTAAGAGGGAGACTAGACTCCCCTATGAGACTGAGCTATGACTTACCGGGAGATTCGACTGAGGTCCTTATGGTTAGTACTGTTCGATGGGTACTACCCATGACTCTGGAAATAGGAGATGTTGGGGAATGTAGAACATTCAGGGGTAACAAGAATGCTATCTGTCAAAAATGTTTGAGTGACAGATCTACGGTACCTATGATAAGAAGGATTGCAGAAATACTGTGTGGTTATGTGGTAGCCCTGTGTATGTATCCCTGTTCAAAATGATAAAGTCATATAAAGTTTGTTATAATTCCTTACAGTTTTGTTGTGTCTAATTACTCCTGCTTCCCACTCTGTGTACCACCGACTATAAAAGTTATACTCCAAGTTACAGGACTCAGGCCCCCACCTCAGTGACAGGTTCTATAGTCTGAGATAAAGTCAAGAGGGGTTTCATTGGAGGCGCTGCTTAGATTTTCACCATAAGGAGGACACAAACTCAGGGATATCTACTGATACTGTCCATTAAAACACGTGCGGCTGCCATTTTCTGTAGTGCACAAGGTTTTTCTGTCACCATGAGTGCCACCATCTTAACTAACTGGGGCTCTAGGGCGGGATTATTAAAGAGGGGTTACACTGGTAACTCCAATAAGATTCCATTTTTGAAATGAGTGCGATTCTACTAGCTCCCCTCCAATGTACTTTCTATTGCTACACATTTTAACCCTTTCAGGTGTTGTCCATGTACTAATCTAAAGTGGTGAGAAACACTGTGTTATTATTCCTTTCCTAATGTTATAAATGTGTTCCGCAAAACTGTCTTAACAGGTCTAATGGTCCTCCCTACTGTACATATTGGAGACATCACTGATACTCCAATAAGTAGATGAAGGTCTTACCAACACATTAATACTGGGATTCTGGACTGAGCAGTACAAGACGGGTAAAATAAATTGTAATTTATTTCCTTTTAAGACAAACACACAATACTTCACAATTACACTCAATAAACACTTACTGGGATGGGGAAACAAAATAAAATGTCCACGGAACAAAACAAAGTCTCTGGACACCACTGCACGCATGCAAGTGGGTGCGCGATTTGAGCCATGCGACAGTCCTTGGCTAGGGGCACAACTTGCCACCCCTATATCTCCGCCAAAAGGAAAGATTTCATAATATCCTTACAGGATTCGTTCAGGAATCCTTAGCTTAAACGAATTCTGGAAGAGGGGCACGATCCTTGGTTATGATGTTGTTAACACCTCACACTCCAGAGCCGCTGACGCTAAAATGGAAGTTGCTTCCCGGTCTGCTAAGAGCATGTGCCAACCTGACACCTAAGCTGCTTAGCATACGGGTCCCAACCTCTTACCTGGCGACTGTAAGTCTTTGGTTTGGCTACCAAGTGTCAAGCGCCCATACTTCACACTGTTATCTGGTACTTGGTAATAATCCAGCCACCCTAACACCTAGGGTCTCTGAGGCTTTTCAACTCCGGACTTCTCTAGACACTGGGGCACCAACCTAGCAGGGTGCCCTTTGAAGTTCGGAGATGAAAAATCCCTCAGCTCATTCATCCATAACATATGGGCATGTTAATGGATTCATTGCTGGGCTGACAGGAAAGGGTTCCTGCTTAAACATTTAAAACGATAAAAGGAACATAGGGCACAACGGATTTAGAATATCCAAACTCATTTATTGAGCCAACACAACTTTCGACCGTGATGGTCTTTATCAAGTGACAATGGCATAAACATAATCCCTTCAAACAACATAATCCCTTCAAACAACATTTAAATAGTGCCCCAAACCCCCATAATGCAACCTGTTCAATCAGTGGTGATGGTATGCATGTGCTGAATCAGTCCCTTCATCCAATGTCCAGTTTGTATCCTTAACTAGGATAATCTATAGTTTAAGATACAAACTGGACATTGGATGAAGGGACTGATTCAGCACATGCATACCATCACCATCTGATTGAAAAGTTGCATTATGGGGTTTGGGGAACTATTTAAATAAGGGATTATGTTTATGCCATTGTCACTTGATAAAGACCATCATGGTCGAAACGTTGTGTTGGCTCAATAAATGAGTTTGGATATTCTAAATCCATTGTGCCCTATGTTCCTTTTATCATCTATTCAGGACTGATTACAGGCTTTCGTTCAAACATTGGAGCACCGGTAACTATCATTTTTTTCCTTCATTTTGAGGTATGCAGCATCTTCCTTACTTGTCTATACATTTAAAACACCATTAGGACACAGTTTATATGTAGGTTTTGTGTGTGCAACAAATATAAATCATATGTATGGTCATGGTTTCTTTTTACCTAGCTGCACTACAAAAATTAGAGTGCTAGCTCTTTCCTAGCACAAGTTATCCACTTAATTGAAGGGGCTCTGTGATGTGGGTTGCGTTTTGACCTATAATCGGTCCTGGTTACAAGCCGGCATACAATGTATCAGTGCTGGCTTTGATTGGTAACCGCAGACGCGCGCCACCAATTCACCTTAAGTGGATAACGAGACGGCAGGATACCATGTATCAAGAAGGCACTTCAGCTAAACCGCAGACCACTTATTCTATTGACTTTGCGGTTTAGAGGTCTGCGGCTTAGAAAGTGATACCCATCTTCAAAGCAGCCACTTACTCACAGGCACGCTTCTTCAATCAGCGCATGGCACAGCGCTAGAAGCTCCGCCTTGTGTCTTGAATACAATTTGCATAGTGTACAGACATACATATAGCCGCAGCTTGCTTCTGAGCTGCAAAACAGGGACAATAAAGGTAGTGTAGGGAAAACATGGTATTATGGTGACAATACATTTTAACCCCTTCCTTCCCAACACAGGTTAGGGTTAACCAGCCGGGCATAATACCTTTATTATTGGCCGGGTTAACCATTTCACCGCCACAGTAGACTACAAAACTACTACTACACTTGATAAAAGTGCCAATTGTGAATTTCTTCTTTGTTATGTTTGATTTGAATATGTTCCTACTTTTACAAAAGGGATGTATTTTCTTCATCTCTTCCATGTTTCGTGACCATCCTACCTTGAATATTTGCACCAAGGAAAACCATCTTCTTCAAGCATTTTTTTCAAACGTGTTTTATATACATAGCATACAGAGTATATTTTTTGAGAAGCTAAAAAAAATTGTTTTACAAAAATGCAGATAGCTAAAATGAAAATTGAGATTGTTGTCAAAAGCTTTGAAGATATTTAGATCAATATCTACTAAGTGGCACTATTTAATAAATCACTTTCCAGCACTGGAAAATACCTCACAAACCATTCATGTGAAGGTGCTTTATGGAATGACACAACTTAAATGAGGGAGCCCAGAGAAGGGATCAAAGCACCGAGGGAGAAGGGGGCCGCAGGCAGCAGACAGAGACTGAACTCCAGAATACAAAAACAGCAGGTCACGGTACACGATGTCTATCCACACTCCGCCTGCAGCCAAGTGCCTCATTCCTACTGACCGTGAAGGATTCCCACCTGGGCTAGGGTAAAAAGGGGTGCCAACAAAACACACTCACCCAGTTGTATACTGACTAATCCAAGCCTACTCTACTAGTATGGTAGAGCCACTACCCAGAACCACTATGCTCTTATAAATGGGGTACGTTCCACCCACTCCTGGGGACCACAGGCTCTCAGTGGGAGCCAAAGGCTTACTACTATGCCCTTGTGGTTTTTGTGGGCAATGGGACCTCCCCAAATGAAAGAGGTCTCAGGGATCGCAGAAGCTACACAGAAAAACTAGGCAATAACAAAGTTTATACAAAGTAACAATCCTAGTCTAAACTCACTAGGAGGTTATCACTGATCAGCCTATGAGGGGGAACCCACCCAAGAGCAATGCTCTTATACAGGGACACACTCCCACCTACTCCCCGTAATCACGGATTAGCATTGTCTATACAATCCATCAGTGGTTACTGAGGATAATGGAAGAGTCACAGAGCTCCAAGTAAGCACACTAGCAAATGCCACACAATACAGTACACAACAGAATAACCCAGTACTAAGGATCACACAGCAATATCCAGGCACAAGACTAGATTTAATAAGGGGAGGTACGGTACACAAAGGGTTAACATACAATTCAGCAGCAAGCAGCAGTAAAATAAATGGGAAGGTATTAAAAGTTCCTAAAACTTCCAGTATGAGAAGTTACCGTCGGTGGGGATGGAAGGCTTTGCGCAGAGGCCGGGGGCTACTGCATAGTCCAGGGTGTCCAAAGACGAAACCTAAGACGAAACCGGAGCCTCTGGAAGCGGATGACGTCACTTCCGGTCCGCGGTGAGACGCATCCGTGACACGCATACCAGAACAGAGGAACAGTCGAGACACCACTCTTCCGGTTTGCAGAGATCCACACTGTGATCTATACGCCTGTTTATTTCCATCACCATGTGAGTTGATTGGATTTTGCTTGCTTTTATAAATATCCTATGTACAGTCTGCACTATGTCCGGTTCAATTTATTCCTAAAGGGCCCCTGGTTAAAGTGTACCTGATCGCCACAGTGTACCTGTTCATCAGTGCGGTTCCTATCCTAACACCTGGCTTCATCCCATGGGTTAAAGATACCTTTATATGTCCACTTACCTCTCACGTTTGTGAGTATTCTGAACACTTATCTGTGCCATTTACCACACTGAATTCACACAATACTGCACCATAAGTTTGTTGTCTTCTTTTATTTTCCACATGATTTGCGCTTCTTGATGATTTCTACCCTTCACTTGTCCACGAGGATTGAAAGAGCAGTCCTGCATCAGGTCACACCGGCATATATCACACGTGGTTGTATAAGTATCACTATTAATTACCTTATTTTATGTATTACACTGTGGGTTTATTTGATGTTTATTTAAACCATATACACTGAGCGCCATCAATTGATAAGTTTTTTGTACACATTTTGTCCAAGGAGAGACAACACAGCAAGTGAATGGCTTCCCCATCTATATATATAAGACTGAAAAAATGTTTGGATGTGTGTTTGCACCCTCACCTCATTGGCCTGCGGGGTGGGCTAACGTCACGGCCATGCCTATGCAGGGCGTGACAGTCACACCATGTGCCCCTCTTGGCCTCACTGTCCATTTTGTGACTGCCAGACCGCAGAGTGACTCCTACTCATGCCAGGATCCCACACTCACTGCTACTCCACAGCCTCTCTCACTGTCTCCCCCTTCCCCCAGCACTGCCATCCTCCCACTCACACCAGCATCCCACTACACACGCACCTCACTGCGCCTGCCAGGGGCGTCGCCGGTCACCTCACCGCCCTCTCCCTTCCCCGGCTCCTACCTGCAGCCTCCGCTGCCATTTCAGGGGGGGGAGAGATGCAGGGGGGAGTAGAGATGCCGGGGGAGGGCGAAGAGATGCCGGGGGGGGAGAGATAAAACAAAAAATAAATGGGAAGGCAGAAAAAGTTCCTACAACTTACAGTATAAGAGAAGTTACAGTCCGTGGGGACAGAAGGCTTTGTGCAGAGGCCGGGGGCTACTGCATGGTCCAGCGTGTCCAAGGAGAGACAACACAGCAAGTGAATGGCTTCCCCATGTGAGTCAAAAAGCAAAACTGCCAGGAAGGAAAACATTTTTAACTATATTTTTTTTATCAATACATTTTTGGGGTAGAGGATACAAAAAGTAAGATGTTGAGGGGAAGGTATGGGGACATTTAAAGACAATAAAACATATCATAATGAAAATACAGAAAGACAAAAATATCATAACAAAAGAGGTTAGGCACATTTCAGGAGCAATTTCATATAAACATACTTAATTGTGAACTAAACTCAGTGACAGTTTGATATGTTTTTCTTGGGTACATGGTTTGATGAGCTATTTTTATTTAAACTATGACTTTCCTTGTGTGTCCTCTCCGGTGAGGGATTTACAGATACCTATAATGTAAGCACTTGATGATTAGAGCCACACGGATCGTTTCTCACCATCCAAGGTTCCCAGACCGCCTCAAACTTGGCCACTTTATCATTAAGAATGGCTGTCAGTTTTTTCCATCAGGAGGGTTCACCAAAGTCTTTTTCTACCTCTAATATAGTTGGGCATTTTAGTCTCCAAAAGGCTGCAATACAGCATCTGGTTCCTGTTAGGATATGTTTAATTAGTTTAAATGCTGTTTTTGGTATATATTCTTGGGATTTATTAAGCTTTAAGGAGGGCTTGCCAAGGGTTTGGAACAATTCTTAGACTCAACAAGTCATATATGAGGTCATATGTCTTTATCCAGAGGGACTCCACGTCGGGACATCCCCACCATATGTGGTACATTGTACCCTCACCCCCGCAGCCTCTAAAACATAGAGGGGATGTTGTTTTATATATTTTGTGTAATCGTGAGGGACAAAAGGTGCCACCTGTACAAAACCGTGTAACCATTTTCCTTGGTAATCACATTGATCGAGGCTGCTGCCAGCTTGTCCCAAATCTTTTCCCATTCCTCCATTTCCAGGACCTCGCCTATGTCTGCCTCCCATTGTCTCATAAACTGGGTTTTTGAGTCTGCACCACTTGGGATTATGTACTGATACAGAAGTTATATCAACCCCGTGTGCAATGGATTTGCCCTACAAATAGACTCGAAAAGGGTACCATTGAACAAGGAGAGTCCTGGGGTTTTTGAGCTAACAGTCTAAACTGGCGATATCTAAATAGCTCCCCTTCAGGTGCACCAAAACTCTCCTTAAATGTATTGAATGTTTTAATCCTAGTGTCAAGCAGGAAATCCCCCACTCTGGTTATACCCACAGTTTCGCTCCAGTGGAAGATATGTCCCGAGCTTCCAGGTTGGAAATCTGGATTTCCAAACAGTGTTGTCATGTTTGAGCGTTTTAAGGTAAATGGGTGTTTACATTTATTTATATCCCATATATTCAGAGAGTGAGAAATCAACGGGCTTGGTGCCAAAGCCTTTGATCTGGAATGGGCTGGGAGCCATATTAGAGACACAAGTGATAATGGGCCTGTATCTGCTGCCTCAATGTCTACCTATACCCGTTCCCCTCATTCCAAATGCCACAATGTCAGCTGACTCACTTGTGCTGCCTTGTAATATGAGTACAGGCATGGTACTGCTAGACCTCCAGAGCAAGATGTACGTATCAATCTTATAAATCGGAACCTCGTTTTTTTAACATTCCAAATACATTTTGTCATGTGTTGTTGGAGGTTTGTGATATCTTTTTTTTTTTTATTGGAATAGAGTGCGAAAGAGATATAATATTTTTGGCAACAGATTCATTTTAACTGAATTAATTATTCTTATCCAAGATATTTAGAATTTAGACCATTGAGACAGTCTGTTCTTGAGCTTTCTAATGAGGCATGGGGTAGTTGGCTTCGTATAATGTATTTATTTTGTTTGTCAAGCTGATTTCCAGGTATTTCAATGAGGATTTTTGCCATTTTAGATCAAAATTGATGTTAATCAGTTTGACAGTTTCCTTCGGCAATCTTATCCCCAGAGCCTCTGACTTGGAGCTATTAATTATGAGGCGTGAGAGTTCCCCGAATTGTGTGATATATGGAAG
The DNA here is from genome assembly GCA_036426205.1 of Ascaphus truei. Taxonomy (NCBI): domain Eukaryota; kingdom Metazoa; phylum Chordata; class Amphibia; order Anura; family Ascaphidae; genus Ascaphus; species Ascaphus truei. The sequence continues at coordinate 75,565 of WSYH01002384.1, forward strand.
AGGTTTGGAAGTGACCTCATTGGCTTTGTGAGGGCCAATATTATGTCATCTGCAAATAGGGCTATTTTGTGGGATTGGAAGTTGATCTTAATTCCATGTATACTGGAATCTTCTCTGATCATACTAGCCAGGGGTTCTATATATAATGCAAATAGAAGTGGTGAAAGTGGGCATCCTTGCCTCGTGCAACTTTTTACTGGAATTGGATCAGATGAAAACCCTCCATTTCTGGACCCTAGCTGTAATGGCTTTTGATCGAGTTGGGAAACTCTCCCTGGATGCCAAAACGGGACAAGACTTTCAGTCCACCCTATCCAGTCCAGTGCGAGAAATTAGGGATATGCTGGTTCAGTCTATTAGCTAGAATTTTAGGAAAAATCTTGAGTTCCGTATTAAATAAAGAAATTGATCTATAATTGTGGCATGGTTGGGGTCTTTCCCTTCTTTGTGGATGAGTATCAGACAGGAAAGGAATTTTAAAGATTTTCTGCCCAAATGTTCCCTATGGGCTTTTTTGACCTACAGGGACATTTGGGTCAGTTACCCGCACATAACAGAAATGTGAAAATAAGAGGGAATCCAGACAGGAAGGGGATACTGATTCCCTAAACAAGGGTGCCACTTTGCCTGAAATCTAGGAAACATTAAAGACCTCATCTCAGCAGGAGTCATGCTGCAAATGGCAGTGGCCAGGCACAGGAAAGGAGAAACACTGCAGGGGGCCTCTCCTGGATGTGAGTTGGGGGATGGTATACAATCTACGATAAAGCAATGCCCTACTTTAAATACATTTTTACTTCTATTTCTCTCCAAAATGAAAGTACCTGGTGGGAAAATCGGCAGCAGGCTGGGCATAACTTTTATTTAAGGGTCTCTTCCATCACAAAAGGCCCTTAATGATCTTTCTGAGAGCAAACATTCATGACTGTGACATTTTTAATGCTATATATTTAATCTCTGTGGGGTCTCTGATCATTATCAAGTTTCACAATTTGGGTAAAACATTTTTCCACATTAGGAGCAATTAAGTTTCTTTTATGTGTGTGAATTCTCTGGTGTTTAACAAGATGTGACTTAAAGGAAAAAGATTTCCCACAATTAGAGCAAACAAATAGTCCCTCTCTGTGTGAAAATCTCGATGTGCAACAAGAAGACCTCTGAGAAAAACATTTCCCACATTCAGAGCAAACAAATGCCTTCTCTCCTGTGTGAATTATCTGATGTCTAACAAGATATGGCTTAAGGGAAAAAGATTTCCCGCATTCAGAGCAAAGAAATGGTTTCTCTCCTTTGTGAATTGTCTGATGCCTAACGAGATCATACTTAAGGGAAAAAGATTTCCCACAATCAGAGCAAAGAAATGGTCTCTCTCCTGTGTGAATTCTCTGATGTTTAATGAGATCTGGCTTACTGGAAGGAAAAAACGTTTGCCCGCATTCAGAGCAAACACATGTTCTCTCTCCTGTGTGATTCTCTGGTGTGCAACAAGATTTGCGTTCCGCAAAAAACATTTCCACATTCAGAGCAAACATATGGTCTTCTCCTGTGTGAGTTTTCTTATGGCTAACAAGATCAAACTTAAGGCAAAAAAGATTTCCCACAATCAGAGCAAATAAATGGCTTCTTCCTGTGTGAATTTTCTGATGTCTAACAAGATGTGCGACCTTAACAGAAAAAGATTTCCCACAATTAGAGCAAACAAATGGTTCTCTCCTGTGTGATTTCTCTGAGTGTGTAACAAGATTTGCGTTGCTTAAAAAACATTTCCACATTCAGAGCAAGAGGAAAACAACTTCACTCCCTTGTGAATTGTCTGATGTTTAACAAGAGTGAGTTACTAGTAAGCATTGATCACACCAGAGCATATATACACTGGGACACACTTTATTCGAGCTCGGCAGTCCCACGAATTCGGGTATACCGGGTGTATTGAGGTTTGTTTGTAGAAGGAAGGAAAGAATGGTCACTACATCCAGAAGCACCGATCAAAGCTTGGTAGTTATTAAAAAGTTTCTTTATTACAAAAAGCTGGACATAAGATACAAGCTCTGACGCGTTTCATCCGTACAAGGGACTTTATCAAAGATACTTGTTACTTACACCAAGCACATATATATAGGTAAAAACACAAAATCTGATTGGTTACTCCAAGCACAGACTCAGCAGATTGCAATCATCACAATGAGTGGCGCACTCCCAGTGTAGTATATTAAACTTCTGCCAGTCTGGTAGAAAACATGCAAACTATATTACAATAGACAATGTGATTAAAAACAACGAAACATGATGTCAAGCATAATAATAAAAAATTAGATATTCCATGGACGTCCAAGGGAAACTACAAGATGTACAATATGTATATAAATAAAAGATATACAAAGATAAGAAAATGAGATCATTACAAAAAATTCATAACCATTATTAACGCAAATAATCCCAATATGTACTATCCTTATTTTATTTCAATCACTTTAATAGATACATTATGAAAAATTATGAGTTAAAAAGTCAGACATTATAAAGAACTTGAACTCAATAGGTAACCACCTTATAAATTCTTTATTAATCCAACAGAAAATGTTTCAGCTCCCAATCTGAATTCATTCCAAAAGGGTGAAGGGAGGTTAAGCATATATATCCAGTACATTTTCTTTTGTTTAGCCTGTTTTCTCTATTGCCGCCTCTTGGGTGATGGGGTATATGTTCAATGGCAAAGTAAAGGAAAAATTACCAATGCCTCCCATTGGGCATTGGGGAGGAGAAATGCCTGGATACGGATGTATTAAATCATGCTTTTTATTAAACCGGGTATGTTCAGCTATGCGTATCTCAGTGATCTAATTGTGCGGCTACATATTTGTGGCCAACAAGCGCACGCGGAGAACGTAAACCACATAGGATGTATTGCAGTTTTAAAAAGTTGTTATATATTAACTTCTTTTATCATTGGAATGCATAATGAATTTTGTGGAAGTGCGTATTGGCACATTGAACAATTTGCGCAACTGAAGAAGCATTTGGTATATTAGTAATTCTTGGGCTTCCTCTGTTTGAATCAAAAAGGCTGGGAGAGAGATGTGAGGCCAAGGTTTTGGCCTTACGAAAGGTAAACCTTGGACCACTAGACAACGAGGGGCCAATATCTTCATCTAGCAAAAGTGTATGCCAATGTTTTTGTACAATTTTGGAGATTGATGAAGACTGTGAGCTATACGTGGTTATAAAAAATGGACTCTGTGTAGAATTATTAACCGTATTAATTGATTTTTTCAGATTTCTTGAATGTTTCTTTCTAGAGACAGTTTCTTGGATGAGATTATCTCTGTCCATAGAATCTGCTCTCATGAAGGCAGCATCTATGTCACTGATTGAGTAACCCCTGGCCTTGAATCTGTCAGACATTTCTTTTGATCTTGACAGAAAAGTATCTCTTGTTGAACATAATCTTTTTAGTCTCATAAATTGAGATCCAGGAATATTCCTTATCAATGAGCGGGGATGGCAACTCCGCGCATTGAGAAGCATATTCCTGGAGTTCTCCTTTCGATAAACATCGGTCTGTATATTCATCTCATTATCAATGTACAGTGTTAGATCTAAATAATTTATATAATTCATATTGTGCTCAAAAGTGAATTTAATATTATAATCATTGGTGTTTAAATAGTGAATAAAAGAAATAAGGGTGTTCTCATCACCATCCCAAATAACAATCAAATCGTCAATATATCTCTTAAAAAAGATGATATATTGACGGAAAGGATTGTTAGCGTGATAAATAAATTGTGACTCCCAAAAACCCATAAATAAATTAGCGTAAGAAGGTGCAAAGCTAGTGCCCATGGCGGTGCCTAATTTTTGTAAATAAAACCGTGAGTCAAACATAAAATAATTGTGTGTGAGTAAAAAAAGTATAGATTCTTGTAAAAAAGTGCAAAGTGAAACTGATAAAGTGGATAAATCTAAAAAGTGTCGTACAGCTTTAAGTCCGTGATTGTGATCAATAATGGAGTACAGGGAGGTCACATCTAATGTGACCCACCTATACTCCTTAGTCCATGTGATGTCCTGTACCTTGAAAATGAGATCCGATGAGTCTCTGATATAGGAGGGAAGTTGAAGAACCAGGGGTTGTAGGAACTTGTCCACATACCGCGATAACCCATCCCCCAAAGATCCAATGCTCGCCACTATTGGTCGTCCAGGAGGGTCGACTAGCGATTTATGGATCTTTGGGAGATGGTGGAATACCGGAATCACGGGATGTGGACAGTTCAGAAATTCAGTCTCTTTGTGACTAATGACATTAAGGATACTGCCCATGGTTAGTAATTCGGTCAATTCTAGAGAATAAGATAAAGTTGGATCTTTTTTAAGAGCCTGATATGAATTGTCATCACGAAGCTGCCTAAGTGCTTCTCTTTTGTACTGTTCAGAGGATAATATCACTAGGGCTCCCCCTTTATCTGCATGTCTGATCACGATATCCGAATTGCTCTTAATATGTTCAATTTGTTGTACTTCAGAGTAAGTTAAATTCCCAGAACTAATATTAGAATAAGAGAAACCTTGAGAAAGAAATTTTAAATCGCGTTCGACCAACCTTTCAAAAGTAGTTATGGATGGCCCTCTATTATAATTCGGGCAAAATACAGATTTTTTCTTATAGCCCGAATCCTCTGAGCCAAAAAAAGGTTGGACGAATGTATTAATAGGCTCTCCTTGTGACAGTAACAGAGTTTCCATGTCTGAAATTACACAATTTTCTTGGAAATTTAAATCCTGAGGCAGATCAGAATTTGACTCTATTGGTATCGATGGAACCCCATCTGATTTTTTTCCCAACAATCGATTTCTAGAACTAAATAGCTTTTTTAAAGAGAGTTTGCGCGTAAATTTCTGGAGGTCTATAATTGTTTGAAACAATTGGAATTTTTGAGTGGGTGCGAATCCTAAACCTTTATTCAAAAGATTCAACTGATCCAAGGGAAGATCTACACCTGATAAGTTTATAACATTATCAGGAAGATTTATTCGTATTTCTTCCTCTTGGACCTGCCTCTGCTTTCCTCGTTTCCTTTGTGACCTTCGTGTTCTCCTCGGCCCTTTGGGTTTAACTGTAAAAAAGCCGAGGAGGGTTGGCCTGATGATTTAGAAACTCTTGGTTGAAATGAGGAAGAGGCACTCCTATCATCATAACCTGTGGCTCCACGATCGCCCCTGGAGTGGCCAGTAAATCTATCAAAGGACACCGACTGAGACCTAGCCTCATAGTCCGATACATCTGATTCAAAACTTGAGGTCTCAGTTCTAGTGTTCTTCAAAATAGATTTATTTGGATTTTTATTAGACCAATTTTTTGATTGTTTTGGATTCCCCCTTGGTGTACTTGAACCTACAAATTATTTTGTGGTTTGTGGTTTTTGCCAACAGTATACCTGACTTTTGGTATAATCTATACGATCTCTCTCGAATTTAGAATGTTTTTTCTCGCTAATAGTCTCTTCTATTGAGTCCACATTAAAAGAAAGCGTTTTATCATTTTTTGTAAATTGTTCCATTTTGGAAAATGGTTTCAGTTTATTTTGTAAAATTGCTATCTCTTCCATAAGTTTAGATTTTTCTAATGTTTTTTGTTGGATAATAAGCTCCATAAGCTGTCTAGAACATGTGTCTAAAGTTTTTATCCAATCTTGTTCAAATTTATTACTTGTGAACCCATTTCTTGTGGGTATTGAGGTTTGTGACTGTTTTCTGCTCGAGTGCATTGGGTTATTTTCCAGGCAGGGATTGAAGCATTTTATTCCCGCTGGCTGCAATACTGCACAGTATATATATATATACTGCATTACAATTCATGAATTTATGCCATCTGGTAGACACGCGAAGCATTGCAGCCTATTAAATCCTAATCATTATCATTTAACAGATCAGCCGCCCGTCAGCCAGGCATGAACCCAGGCTGGGAAGGCAAACGCAACGGGGCTCTTCAGAGATGAGGAGCGGCGCATTCCAGGTATCTGACAGGTACATACTGGGTATTTGCTCGAATAAAGTGTGTCGGTGCAGTATAACCTTTCTGTATTGTGTGTTCTTTGGTGAATTGTATAATCTGATTTATTATTAAAGTTTTTACCACAGTCACTGCACTTATACTTCATTACTGACAGGTTTTTGTGAAATTTCTGGGCATTAATGTTTCCTTTGTCCCACTTCTTAATATGAGCAGATGCATATTCATGTTCTTTCAGTGTAAGACTGTGGGATTTCCTTCTTTACGTGAGCCTCATTCCTCAGCCATAATTCTCACATCTTTTTTCTGTCTCTTACTTGGGTTATTTTGCCTCAAGTAATTTGCTCCTTGATCACTTTTAACAACTCCGTTATCTTCATTTACATGATCTGGTGAGCAAAGAGGAGTGTGCCATCCTGCAGGTGTACTTCTGCTCATGGATTTATCTGTTGAAAATAAATGTGCTGTGAGAAACGAAATTAATTAATAGCATAAATATAATTTAACATTACTGGTTGAACATTTCAATTACAGGTAGTATAAAACATGTCCCAAATTGCCAAACAGAATGGATGTCCTGGCTCCTTGTGGTGGGAATCAGACACGAATGTATACTGTGAGAGAACCCCAGACAATGCATTTGTGTGCTGTAAATCCCACTGGAGCTAAACTGTTCAGAAACCTACTGTGATGTGAAATAATATGAATATTGTTTTGTATGTTTATATCCTGATATAAATGAGTAATTAAGAGTATTTCAATCTCTCCTTTACAGTATCATCATATTCCTTCAATGCGATATAGTAGTAAAAGGTACCAGTCTGTATGTGGAACGACTCCAGGAATATTCTGATACCATTGAGGTACAGATTAGAGAAATCCAGGCAGAGTAAATTGAGATCCTCAAAAACAGTGTTTCTCAGCAGGGGTTTAGCGCCCCCTGGGGAGCCGTGGGAGGATGAAAAGGATGAGGAGCATTGAGAAAGCAGGGCAGTTGTTAGGGGGTTGGGCAGTTTCCTCCATTCTAATTGACTGCATTACCAATCAGGAGGTGGTATCAGGAGCATGTGTTCCTTCACTCTAACTCAGATTCTCTTGGACATAACACCAGAGTTGCGCAAAACGCGGCCCTAAGGGAGTCTCTCCAATGTGCCTTCACTTCTCCGGTCCACTAAGACCGTTAATACTAAACCAGGTTAATATCAGAGGAAAAGTGATAACTTCAAAGACCTGGAGATCGGTCAGCTCCTCCACCCTGCATATCTGCTGTAGGGGTCAGTGTTCACTCTACCGCTGACTGTCTTGGACATAACACCCGAGTCATGCCACAGGTGTAACGGCTGCTCACCACTAACAGGACAGGACCGCAAGTCTCAAATGGGGTTGTTAGTATGAACCGACCTCCAGCCGCGTGAGCGCATCCGGAGTGCAGAGTGATAGTCGTGTAGGTGGGTCAGGGTTGGAGAAGTGAGGGTAATCGTAATACTCTTGTGAATTAAGTGATCTTAGGCGCTAAAAAACTTAAAGTGATATAAACAAAATTGTGATTAAATAAAATATTAATTAAAGTGATATAGGATAATGTGATAAAATAGTGGATATGTGATATTAAATAACCTGCTCAACCCTCTGGTGGGACCTGTGTCACGGGTTCCAAGACGTTAGAGATTTTTCAAACAATCCAGGAGGAGCATGTGTGGGATAAAAAGAAAGAGAATACCCAAATTTAAGTGCAGATGTATAGGATGCAGGCAATATGGCTTATGCTGTAATCTTGGCTCGAGTGTTCAGCCTACTCACTAGATTCAGATGTATAAAAAGCAGTTTGCAATTAGGGCTGCTACCCATATGGAATGGACGCGGTCTGGATCTCCCTCAGGGGCACCCTCAGCGATGTGGTTATGTATAGGAGAGACAAGAGAACACTACATAGTGCGATCGGTCTGATATTCAAATTTATGTAAAAAAGATATAAAAGTGCGCACTTACAATGTGCATATTAAAAACAAGCATTTATCACATCATTTGTGAAAAAACGAAGGGTCACCGCGCTCTCACCGCCTCCCCTGGGTCTTTTGAGCCTCCTCTCCGTGTGGTCTGCTCCGTGTGGTCCGCTGTCTGGGCCTGTCTCGTTGCGCCCGTCCCGGCGTGTGACGTCATGGCTCCTCGGCTTGAGAACTACGGATCCCCTTCTAATCCAAAATCCTACCACTCTACGCGTTTCGCCCAGTCTGCATAAGTCTGCCCAGTCTGACGAAGCCGAACGCAGTCTATGCAGACTGGGCGAAACGCGTAGAGTGGTAGGATTTTGGACTAGAAGGGGATCCGTAGTTCTCAAGCCGAGGAGCCGTGACGTCACACGCCGGGACGGGCGCAACGAGAGGTAGCAAGCAGCTGCTGGAGATTAGGGAGAAACGCCCACTCAGTGTGAGCCGCAGGTGCAGGTGATCCTGGGTTTTGAGTGGAGTTATGGTTAACCCTTCACGTGCTCTTGATGACGCGGCGCCGGTGGGTGGTCTCCTGAGATGTGACTCATCACCCGTGTTGTCATGGGACGTTATGCGGGGGCAGGGCCTAAGTCCGAGCCTGCAGGTATCCCACTGTCTGATAGCACGGGGCCTGTAGCTTCCCTAGGCTGTGGTGCATCACTCGAGTTCTCACGGGCCTGTCGCGGGGTGGGACCTAACACCGATCCTCACAAAGGTGGCAAAAGGAGTCAGCCATTTTCTGCTGTTAGAGCTGCACTGTTATTTTTCTTGGATAAAATATATCAGAAGTATATTGAAGCATTTACATCTTCACTCATTACCTGCTGTCACAGTTCTATCTCGCCATAATCCCACTTACTTCTCCGACGCCACCTCCTTCAATTAAAAAGCAGCAATCCAACACACACCAACCTTCTTCTCCTCCTGTACCTAATGTTTACACTTACCCTTCCTTATACATTTTGAGCTCTTTGGGGCAGGATGCTCCTAATCTACTGTAACAATGAATGTTTATGTTTGTTATTTTATTGTTTTCGTCCTCCAATCCTTTGTACAGCGCTACAGAATATGTTGGTGCATTATAAATAAATGAAAATAATAATAATGTATCTGGGGAGACGGGGCCAAGAAGAGGAGGAAGCAGCATCATCAGGAGGAAGGTGTGAGCAGAGGGAGTAGAGGATTGTGCCTGCATGTTCTGTGTGTATCTGTTCTCCTGTGGTGTGTCTGTCATGTATACTCACACTGACAATGGTGCCTAACGCTATTCTCAGAATTGGTGCAAAATACAATCGAAATTAGAAGTGACTGGTGATATTAATATTAAACAATGTAAACATATGTGCATACAAACATGAATGTGACTCAAATTCCATTACTGCCGATAAAGTCCTCCGATATTCTTGGAAATCAGATAAAGCACAAATGAAAGTCTTTTTTGGGACATTTGGGATATATATTGAAAAAATAAATCTAGAAAACAAGTTTTTCGAACCGTTGCAGATGGTTGTGCGCCCGAGGTTCTTGTCCGCAGTTCACGTGGATTGATAACGTGGAGACAAAAAACACAATTGTAGTGTAATACCTCAGTGGGTATGTAGGTAATTATTTATTATTTATTTATAAAATATTTTACCAGGAAGTAATACATTGAGAGTTACCTCTCGTTTTCAAGTATGTCCTGGGCACAGAGTTAAGACAAATAATACATGGTTACAAGTACAGTTACATAAATGAACAGGGTATACATTATATACAAGACATTGCATGCACAGTTAAAGAAAATATATATTATGGGCGAATTAGATTGGTCTGTCTCAGTGGACATTTATGAATTATATCATTTTGGAACAGGTGGTGTTCAATAGGTTAAGTGGAATTACTGGCTCCACAGAAAGGACATACAGTACTACAATTTTACATAGTTACATAGTAGATGAGGTTGAAAAAAGACATGCGTCAAGCAAGTTCAACCTATGCTAAATTTAGACGACAGATACTTTATCGTATATCCGTACTTACAGTATAGTGATCCAGGGGAAGGCAAACAAAAACCACAGTGACATATCATCCAATGGTATCTCATAAAGGGAAAAATTAATTCCTTCCTGACTCAAAGAATTGGTAATCAGATTATTCCCTGGATCAACATTCTTCCCATGTTTATTTATTTGGTATATCCTGTATACCTTTCCTTTCTAAAAAGATGTCCAACTTTTTTTTTTTTACTTAAGTTTTTTATTAATCAGTTTTCCAAAAGTAAGGGGGGTACACAAAGAAAAAAGGGGGGGGGGACAATACAACGGTACAATATTGCAAATAGTCTGATTACACATTAGGAGGGGAGGAGAGTATGGGAAGGGGGGAAGGGGACAGCATTTGAAACCATGTAACAAATTAAATAACAGATGTGTTACAACATAGATCATAAATCTTAAATCTTAAATCACTCTGTTCAGAATAATCTAGTCTAAATATGGGGATATACCTGCATGTCCAAGGAGCCCATGTCTCTGAGAATTGTGAAGTGGAACCAGTTAGGTAGTCAGTGAGTTTTTCCATGTAGACTATATGCCAGATTTTGTTATAGATTTGGTTTAAGGATGGGGGAGTCGGTTTTTTCCAGTTTTTGGCGATGGTGCATCTAGTAGCATTTAGAATTTGGGAGATAACTTTAATTTCTTTTTTGTTACACTTGGCCATTGGTTTTCCCAAGACTGTATATATCGGGTCCTGTGGGACAGTGATTCCCAGAACCCTGTGTATTAAAGCAAACACTTCCCTCCATGTTTGCTGAATTTTTGGACACGACCAAAATATGTGCAGTATATTCCCACTTTCGCCACAACCACGCCAACATAAAGGAGAGACACCTGGGAGGAAAGAGTTGAACCTGGTGGGAGTCATGTACCATCTATATATTAGCTTGTAAATATTCTCCTTAATCACCACACAGGAAGAATTTTTGGAGGCAGCCTCCCAAACATCTTTCCAGACATCAAAATCCAAATTGGTATTTAACTCCTCCTCCCAGGATGTCATATATTTATCAGGGATTTGGCTATTTTTGACGGGCGTCAAACTATGGTATAGCCTGGAAGTAATGCCCTTCATAAGAGGCTGACGTACACACCAGTCTTCATATAGCGTTAACACATGTGGTTGGTTTGGCTTGTAAATGGATTGAATATACTGTAGTGCCTAATTTGGAGAAATCTGAAAAATTCAGAGGAGGGAATGTCGTGGCTCGTTTGTAACGAGGTGAACGGAGGGACTTTACCTTTGATGAGAATATCATTAACTCTTAGGAGTCCTTTTTGTACCCAAAGGTTGGATTGTCGGTTATTAGTGTAAAAAGGGAGGGATCTGAAAACAGGGGTTGCATGAGGGATGGGGTACCAGTCAGTTGGAACCTAGCTTTAAGGGAGTCCCAAAGATTACATGCGAAAGATAACACCGGGTTTGTGTAAACCTCAGCTGGTCTGGATTTTCTATTAAGCCAGAGGAGAGTCTTAATTTCGCATGGGGAGCAGATCGATTCTTCTAGTTCGACCCATCTTTTTTCGGTTGGGTTTGAATGCCAACTAACTAGTTGCCCTAGTTGTGCCGCTCTGTAGTACTTTTGTAGGTTTGTAGGGTAAGCCCTCTTCTAACTTAGATTTATAAAGGATACCTTTGCGGACTCTAGGACATCTATTTTGCCATACAAATTTCAGAATTTTATTTTGAATATTATTTAGGTCCTTCTGACAAATCTTAACTGGGAGAGTTTGGAAGAGGTACAGGATTCTAGGTAAGATGTTCATTTTAATGGTGGCGATCCTTCCGAACCAAGATATGATGTATGGATTGCAGGTGGACAAGTCTTTTGAAACTTGGTCGAATAAAGGTTTAAAGTTTATTTTGTATAGGGATGAGTAATCTTTTGTTATTTGAACCCCTAAATATTTAATGTGGGTCTGATTCCACTTGAAGTCAAAATTAAGTTGAAGTAATTTTACCATATCCTTGGGAAGGTTTAAGCTAAGAGCCATAGATTTAGAGTGGTTAATTTTGTATCCTGAGAGGGAGCCAAACTCAGATAGAGCTTGGAAAAGGTTGGGGAGGGAGATAAGAGGGTTTGAGAGCGTCAATAGTATGTCATCCGCATAGAGAGCTATCTTGAATTCCTTCTGTCCAACATTGATACCCGTGATATTGGGGTTCATTCTTATCTGGCAGGCTAATGGTTCAATTGCCAAAGCAAATAACAAGGGGGACAGCGGCCACCCCTGTCTGGTTCCGTTCGATATTGGGAAAGGGTCAGACAAGGAGTTATTCGTTTTTACTATGGCTGTTGGAACAGAGTATAACGTGTTTATGCTGTTTAAGATTTTGGGAGTAAATCCCATTTGTGAGAGTGTGGCCTTCATAAACTGCCAATCCAGCCGATCAAAAGCTTTTTCAGCGTCTAGTGAAAGTAATAATGATGAGCGTGAGGTTTGTTTTGCTACATGTATTAAATTCACCGTCCTCCTTGTGTTGTCAAGGGCTTGTCTGCCCAAGACAAAGCCAACCTGGTCCGGATGGATCAATCTTGGAAGAATATTGTTTAATCTAGTGGCCAAGATTTTTGCGTATAATTTTAGATCTGTATTTAATAAAGATATAGGTCGATAGCTAGAGCACATCATGGGATCTTTTCCATCTTTTGGGATTACTACTATGGTTGCTCGTAGCATATCTCTGGGTGGGGGGAGGCCTAAAAGCATCTAATTAAATACTTTGGTTAAGTGTGGGAGAAGTATAATTGAGATTTTTTTGTAGTAAAGATTTGAAAATCCATCCGGACCAGGGGCCTTCCCATTTTTCAAAGATTTGATAGCCTCCAAGATTTCAGGGGGTTCTATAGTTTTTTCAAGATTTATTATATCTTCTGGTTC
>WSYH01002385.1:1834-42236 GCA_036426205.1 Ascaphus truei
CTCTGCTTGGTTTAAAGGTCCCGATCACGTGATCGCGGCCTGTAAACCAAGCAGAGCAGAGGGATACCGGCACCCCCTAAAGGGGCCTGTATCTCGGGGAGCAGGGGGTCCCCAGACCTGAAACCAGTGCGGTTCTGCTCTGGAGACCCTCTGCACATGTACAGTATCAATAAAACACATACAGTATACAGTATAAATAAACACTCGTTCTTTACCTTAGCGGCTATGCGCTATGGTAAAGAAGCAGCATTTCTGTATTTTAATAATATTTTACAGTGAGCAGGGGGTTCCCTGAGCCAGAAATTAATGCTCAGGGGACCCCCTGCTCCTGCTCAATATTATTAAAAATACAGAAATGCTGCTTCATTACCATAGCGGATAGCCGCTAAGGCAATGAAGGGGTTAACCCACCGTGCCCGCTTTATTGTGTGTAGTGGGGATGGGTGAGGGGGGTATTTGGCCCTTGGTGTGAGTTTAGGACTTGCGGGGGGGTTGCAGGTGCACTTAACCCCTTCACGACCGTAGCAGTTAATACCGCTACGGTCATGAAGGGGTTAAGCCCTCCCGCTACCCCCCGCAAGCCCTAAACAAGCACCGTTGGGGCTAATACCCCATTCACCCACCCCCGCTACCCACAATAAAAAAAATACACACACACAGCAGCCGCCAAAAAATAAATAAATAAATCTAAATAAATAAATAAATGACAATAAATACATTTGGCGAATGAGATAGATCCGATTGAGTTCCCCACTGCGGGTGCCGGGATCTCATCGGTAGTGGACGGCATTCTGGTAATGTACTGTAACACACCATGTGCTATGTGCATAGCCTTCTAATCTCTTGTTTTTAATGTGTTTTAATAAATTATGTTCGCAGTCCTGTACCATATGTTAACCTCTTCTCCTTGCCCTGACAAAATCATATGGAGCATGATAAGAGCAGATCAAGAAGTCCAGACCATTCTGGTCACTGCAGGATTTAATCAAGCAAGGAGAACATCCTTTACTATTCGGGAGGGCTGAAGGTTTTTCAGCAATCACAACTAGATGTCGAAAAGCCGTGAGAGCACGGACGGATCCCAAACACAGATTCTATCCGCCGCCTGTTAACAATATATTATTCTGTGAGTAAGAGTATATAATCTGCAGAGGGCAAGGTGGGAATCCTCCCTTTAGACTGCGCAAGGTGTGTTTCTGTTTACAGTCTAGCCTATACTAGGCGGAATCAGTGGAAAGACACTCAACCGTCGTGCATAGCTGAAGGACCGTTCATTATTTGGCCCTTACCCGTGGACCTTGGTTTACGTACATTCAGGACTGGTATTATATCATACCATATTGCACTAGTGGGTGTTTTTATTTTCTTCCATGTCCTGATGAACTTTGGTGCACCTTCTTTCTTCATCGTTTGCTGTTTGGATTGGGATTTGAGTCCTGTTTCAAGGATCTGCACTTTTAAAGGATAGTATCTAATGTATTGTTTGTTATTTTGTTTAATAGTGTTTATATTTTGCGCTTAATTTCCTCTGTTAACTATTTCATCATTTGTATTAGGGTTTAGAGAGACCCTTTTTTAATGTAAGTCCCTTTTGCACTGCTACCTTTTATTTTGTAGGGATTCCTTTTGGATAGTCATCCTAGTTTTAAAACAGTGAATAGTTTAGACAATGCTTGTGGGTATGATAATTTGTATTTATTATTTTTTTGTCACCTTATTTTGTTAAGGGCCCGCTGTTCGTCTGTACAGAATTTTATTTACCATAGTAGTAGTATTTATACACAACTGTTCAAGATCCTTTAAACCCACTGTTTTAAACAGGAGTTTAAAAACAACTCATTTAATTATTCTGTTTATTGTATTTGCGTCCCAAAAATCGTATTGTCTTTTCATCCCCACTCAAGTGTCCTGTTGCCGTTAATTTGCTTTGGAGGCCCTCACACGTCAACTCTACAGTGCCCGCACACCGTGTATCCTTCCGCTTGGAGTCACGTTTGTCAGGGTAAGTTATTTTAAATAGACCAACACACTTAGTTTACTCCCACTCTTTGACAAAGCGCGCTGTAATAGACAAAAGGCGTTCGAGTTGCTTCTTCCTGCTCAATGCCATGCTGTCCCTTTGATTAATAAAGGCGTTTTAAATAAATCAATTTTTGCATCGTAACCCCTACTCTTTTTCTGCATGCTGTGCTCCGCTGTCCTAACCTTTTGGAATCTCTATATAAGCTCTTAGCGTTCAGCACGCACTGTAAACGAACAAACATTAAAATTGTGAGTCATTTTCATTTCCTGTATGTTGTACATATGTGTACACAGTCTGGTGTACTAGCGCTAGGGTGGTGTTTCCTATATGCAGATAAATAAGGCAAGGCTGTTCATATAAAGTTCTTGATGTTTTTTCAACCACCAGGGATTGTAATTCATCATATCACCACCCATTTGATGAGCGAATTCATTGTACCTTACATCGTACAGAAATACCCATGATGCAATTCAGTCCTACGTCACAGAGCAAGTTTAGAATTTAAGCAGCTATATATTGCTATTTGCTTATTTCACGGACCCAGATGCACTGATATTAAGGAACATTGTTCTATTCTTTAAATTTTTACAACCATAATGTCCTCCACCAAGTATACTCATCATCAGGGACCATGCACGTCATCGACTGCACCTTGGTCCAATCATTTGGAAATATACTTTTCTGTTGGGCTACCTGAATGCAATCCTCTTTATACGCACTTGTGTCCAGTAGACCCCACAAAGTGGATATCCATAGAAAGCATTGTCTTACAACTAGATTTTGCAGTTTTACCTGCAATCCTTCACAAAGTGAGGTTATCTCTTTCAAGAATCATGTTTATACTAACACATGACAATTATTTTGTTTATTTTACTCACTATCTTAAATTTAGCAGACCGGTGGAACGCCATGTGCAACAGGTTCGCCCCCAGCCTATGTCAACTCAAATGGGGATGCGGGAGAACCTCCATCTTTGGGGAGATCTTGGCTGGAGGTGGGTCTGGTGGTTTCTATGCCGTTTCATAGATAACTATTATGATTTGGGTTGGGGATTTTTGGTCAATTAATATATTCTTTCTCATTTATGTAACTCAGACGGGACTACTCAATTTACTACTTTCCACAATACACCAACAACAGTACTTTCTTGATTCTAGAATTTTCAATTAATGATTATGATAAAAATATTCATATAAAAAAAAAACACACTTTAAAAGGCCGTTTCGGCCAATAGCTATCTCATATATTAGTATCAACTACAAAGAAAGGGTCTAGCAATGTGCCCAAAACCAGTTCTTTAGAATTAGGAGGCGTCAACTGTCATAGATGTCATATTTCGCTAGATCAAGGCCACTACTGACAGAGAATTCCTTGAAAAGGCTAGGCCAGTGAGTGATTCAAAAGGCCTTGTTGATGCTTGTAATGTATCAATGTTGATTTACATAAAAATCTAAATGCTAAGTCTAGTTTGGTTCAGCAGCGAAAAGTACTAACAAGCAAAGTTGGGATAAAACTACTCAGAAAGCTCCAAAATGCATTACCCAATACAACCAATCTGCCTCATCAGATTTGTAGTGGTATTGACTCGGCATTGGAGCTCATGCTTAGTGTCCAATTATCAGTCATTATTTACCCCAATCAAGCTCCACTTGTCTTTTAAAAAGCAAGAGCATTAAAAATAATGTTGGCCAAAGCAAGCTAAATCCAATACTGAGTCGTGCAATAAGCGCAAATTATAAAAGAGCAAAGGTAATTTTTTGCTGTGGAAGAAACTCGGTGCACAACTTGTACAACAATCTAATGAAAACGAACACATTTACAATCATTTTCAATGGAACAACACATAATTGAAATAACAATCTTCACTGCCTATAACCCTCGTGGTGTACTATTTTTTCTGCATTGCGGCCTACAATTTTGGTTTGGGCACACACTAGGTCATGATACAACGTTTATAGAACACTGGAGAAACTGTGTATACCCCATTCCATTGCAATAGCCACTCCCACATTACACAATTGGTAACTGTTACATGGTAAAAACCTGTGCACATTTTCTATAATGGGATTGAGTACAATCTCACCTCTTTCCTGATGGGGGGGGTGGGCGATAGGTTTCAGGAGGTCGTATCAGAGAGTATAGATTTTAAAATCACAGACAGAACATGAAACACAACAAGAGCTCAGTGCTTACATCCAAAGACCCTAATACCGGTACAAGTGCCTTTAATATATATGTATTGGTATAATATCTTTTGAATTAAACAATGGTCTTTTATTTTTTAACTCTTTGGCCAAGTGCTAAACCATGTTTGAGAGATTTTATTAGCGTGATACGACAGTCCTTGCTGGTTGACTCTTTGAATAAGGTTGGAATCCTAAAAGGATTCTTTATTTACTACAAACAAAAGAAGGAACCGAAATATCCACTCGATGTCACTCGTTCTGACAATAAATCATTTCCTTTCATGATGAATTTTAATTCAGCTAGTAATAGTATTCATAAGTTATTAAGAAAAATTTGAACTTCTATGCAATGATCCAATTTTAGGTCCGTCTCCCTGCAGCCACACGCCGAGTTTCATATATCGTAATCCAAAAACACCGAAACATTATTTGGCCCCCATTGATAGTGACAACCGGTACGCAAAACAAGGAGGTGCCCATGGTATCCAAAATACGTCTGGGAATTTCTGGGGTGGAAGTGTAAGGCGTGCATCAGTGCTGAAGCCCGAACGCAGGACATTCACCTCCTTCCCCACAAAAGAGAAATTTTGGTGGTAAAGGATGGTAATATTTTGTAAAACCACCCATGAATTTAATACCTCCTCCAATGTCCTTGTTGATACCAATAGCATTTGAACGCACAAAAAGATGCCATAGACCAGAATTCGGAACATGCTAGGACATCAGGCATGTGTTAGAAACACAGTTTTACCTAACCTTTACAAGGAGACATAACTGTGACCCCCCAATTGCGCCAATATATTGGATTCAAATTGTACCAGTTGGAAGATGAGGAGGTGATGAGAGAAAACACTATTCAAACAGAGAGTCTATGGATTTACAAAATGAAAACGAGGCACCAGCTAGATTAAATGAGGAATAGATAATTGGTCTCTATAAATTGATAATTTTTCAATCGGTTTCACTTAAAATCAACACTTGAATTATATTATAAAATATTTTTCCAGTTCTTTTTACTTTTCAGTACATTTTAAAAAAATGAATACCACACCAGAAGTTTTTTCTTCATAGTATGTATTATTCATCAGTTGGATAATTTTGTTCCAAAAATTAAATTGCTATTTGTATATATCTGCCATTTTATACATCATACACACTTGTTGTGTTTTAATTTATCCTAACAATGTTATTAATCTTGTTTTCTTCTGTTTTTTTAGATCTGTTTTTAATCGTATATTTGCTTCAAATCTTTTTACATATAAGTGGTATAAAATTGTTTATGTTTTCATAATAATTTTTTTTTTAACTTCCCTTTATGCCCCCCTTTTATGTAGAGTTGTAGGTCTTAATTCTATTGAGGTATGTGCTGTTCTAATTCAACACATCCAATTCAGCAGGAGATTTTTGAGCTTATAAGTAACAAGCACTGAGAGCCTTAGATACCCCCTGATGAAGTTACTCTATACGAAACGCATTGGAAGTCGCTTTCCAGTGCCCCCTTGATTGTTTTTTTTGGACCTTGAAGTTCACTCACTAGGTAACCTCCTCACTGACATTGCTATCCAGCTCCTTCCGTAAAATTGCGATGGAACTCTGTTGACATCATCAGAAGGCTGCTGTATACCGGATATACTCTCCAGCGAGTAACGAACGCGTTCCATATTGAAGCTAACATCCCCTCTTCTACTGGCTACCCCCACACCAGCAGAGGTTGCAGAGACTAGCATCTTGTGAGAGAGTAGGAACTTTCCTCATCGATCGGGTCTGGATGTCGTGTGCTGTTTTCGGTATCGAAGTGCAGAGTGTAACATGTTCCATAACATGCCAATGCTTGAAAGATCTAAATTGTGTACGTGAGATACTCACCTGCTATCGGACATAATAACTATATTTTTAATACTAACTACAAATTAAATACGATACCATGAGGTTTTTGCGCTGTTTGTGTGCTTTTGTTTTCATCTAGTGCTTTTGGTGGTTTGTGGAGCCCGGTCCCACGGAATACATCAATCAATACCGCCATCAACACTTAATACCACATGTTTAATATATGGTGGTTGACACGTACTTCATTGGTTGTTTTAATTTAAAGCACATTATAGATTCACCCTATAAGTTGTTTTTATGTAATCACTTAGGCCCTCTCACCAACATCACGGTTCTGAAGCTCAATATTTTTCATTTGT
Source organism: Ascaphus truei (assembly GCA_036426205.1). Lineage (NCBI taxonomy): Eukaryota > Metazoa > Chordata > Amphibia > Anura > Ascaphidae > Ascaphus > Ascaphus truei. The sequence goes on from WSYH01002385.1 coordinate 8,230, forward strand.
TTTTTGTCACACTAGGATGTGCCGTTCCTCGTTTTCTGTTTTTGTGTACACATATACATAAACCATTTGATGCCAGATGGGCGTACCACAAACCTGAATGCCATATACAACTGTGACATCCCCTGATTATGGGTCTGGAAAGAGCAGTCCTCTTCCATCCTGTGCTGGCTGATTGCCTTCATTGCTTTCACAGCGGCCAAATGTTTATCTCCTCGAGATAGCATTAAACAATCACATAACTCTACATCATTGGGGGCCCCCCTGCAGTGCCAACACCCCAATGATTAAGATTCTGTGGAAATATATAATCCAAATATGGGTGTGTGTTTGGTATACGAAAATTACTGTACCTGTTTGATTCTAAATTTTCTTCATATGGCTTAATACTATATTTCATAGTTTTTGTACTATGTTTTCAAGATTTAGCTTTGTTTAAAAAACCATAAGAAGAGCCATCTCAAGTGTTATTTAGAAAAATATATTTATTTATAATGACCATTTGTGCAACTGTAACAAACATTCTTGTAGTTTTCATTCCGTTGAATTATTGGACGATGGCGAGTCACCCCACCCGAGGAATATTTCTAGTTGCTTTGTGTTCACATGTAATTGTTTTCCTAGAATATTTTGCAGCTGTCTTGATTAAACGGATGTGATACTCTATCTCTTTTTTGATGAACCATATTTCAATACATGATAAAATGAATTCATATTTAGGCGAAATGTCTAGTAAAAGCATTCCCCAGATTTAATTAGCTATGAGTTGCTCTTTTGTTTTACTTCATGGCTGATGTACACATTTAAAGTTTCCATGCTACCGTATATCAATTCTGCTGTTTCAAATTTACCATTCGAAATTACTTCAAATTTGACCTCTTATATGTCACTTTTTTTTCCTTTCAAAATATAGTTATGCCTTTTTAAATTGACGATCCTTTTTATCATCTTAAATAATATTAGTCTCACTAAGAAAGTAGATTGTAATGCCCAAAGATTCAAAGTTCAAAGGCCCTGTCCCTGTGGCAACCAAAGGTAAAATAGCCTTAGTCCTAGTAGCAGTCCCCTGCTTGACTCAATAGTCACCTTCCCCTCACTCTAATGTACCCATTTACCACAACTCTCTGTTGCTCCACTGTTTCTAATACCTTGATTTATTAACCCTGTTAATAAAAACATTAGGCTATTTTTAACAATATCTCTGCCCAGTCAATCATCTGCCTTGGGATATTGTAAATTGCGGGACTTAATGATAGATTGTGTTACTATCTTTCATAAGTGGTCCTCATAAATGGCATGCTACAATTTCATGTTAAAATCAAGGACAAACAAGAACACAGACAGAGGCATAATGCTACTTTCCAATGACACAGATACACAGTAAAGTGCATATAATCTATGTATACTCAACTAAAAACACGATGGTCCATTTAGTTTGATCTTGGCCAAAGTTATTAAGCCTGCACACCAAAGCCTTAAGCTAATGCAGCTATTCACAACATCGTTTATTTGATAAAGTTTTCTTCCTGGTATTAACAGGTTATTAAGATTTGATTAGTGTTAGGACCTGCACAGATTTTGATCTACCTGCGTTTGGTGTGCAGGCCCTTAGATACTTTGGCCAAAGAATCAACTCAATGACATATGTATTTTAGTTATATCATATAGATATATATTATTTATATATATCTTATATATATATATAAATATATAATATATATATATAGGTACGTACAGTGTATCTGTGTCAGTTTGGAGTAACATTGGGTTCTATCTGTTTTCATGTCTGTCCTTGATTGTAATTATATATTGCCATGCTCAGTAGCACTCCGTGTTGACACTCCTATGCAAATATATATTGTGGTTACTTTGGGGTATATAATTAGGGAGCCTGGTTCCTGTTGTTTACAAATCTGTCCAGTTGGTCACACGCTGATTAGGGAGGTTTCTCTTCCTTCCCAGGATTCCAAGCTCACCCCCATCCCACTATTCTTTCAAATGTTTAAGGTCATTCATTTTTTTCCACACATGCAGGTCCATGATGCAGTTTATTGTGACATCAAATTCAGAGGTGCGTTTTTCCTGGTATTATACAGGTAATAAGAGCTTCAATCAAACTCAGAACATACAGCTATCAACACACTTTATTATAAAGTTTTCTTTCTTTCCTGGTATTATACAGGTTATAATAATTTGATTAGTGTTAGGTACCTGCCACAGATTTGGTCGACCTTGGTGTTGGTGTGCAGGCTTAAGATACTTTGGCCAAAGAATCAAATGTCATTTTCTCTAGCCTGCTGTACCCATGCTTGTCCACCGTGACTGCTGCCAATCTCAATGTCTTGGTTCTAGCCTGCATAAATCTATACTTTGTCCCCACCAGGATTGCGGCTGCTAAACGAAGGAACATTCCAGACCATGATCACTGACAACCTCTGGCACCTGTGCTTACCTCTCAGCCTGCCCTATTAACCCTCCCTTTCCTGGTTCCTCTTTCCTTCCCTTGCCTGTTTATACTGGTTTTTAGCTCCGCAAAGGTTCCTCTTGTTTACTGCTGTGCTAGCTTTGCTATCATCCTGTTCCAGTCACCCTCGTTGCCGCCCCTCGCTTGTGACCCCTTCTTATTCACGCACCCTGCTTTTCTCCTGCCCTGGGATCCACTTCAAAAAAAGAAAAAAAAAAAAAAAGAAAAAAAAATTCAGCCGAAGTCCATTCCTTGACAATAACAGCCCCTACCATGGATCTGCCCGACGGACCTGGCCCATGCTCGACATCATGACTTACAACGTATCATGGTTGGGGGGGGGGGGGGGGGGGGGGGGGGGGGGGGGTTTCCACTAAAAGACAAGGACACCTTATCAAAACGTCTTGGTCACGTGTAAGACAGGAGACCTTCCGGGTAGAAACGTTAGCTCGCTGTAATGAATGGTGTCGGCCGCGGCGGACGGGTGCCCTCCGCTCAGAGGAACGAGCTGCCGCCGCAGAAGCTAAAACCGTGGAACTACGTGCACTTTAAAATCACTGCATCTGTTCAAAAGACTGTGACTGTGCAAACGAGCCCCGTGTAACCCTCTGGAAATTTGGAGGAAAAAAAAAATCTTTTTCGGGATTGTTCCTTATCAATTCAGACATGTGTTCAAGCTTCAGCCTACCATCTATAATACCAATGAAGCAAAGGTTGGACTGAATCAATAACCGCTCAAGGATTAGGCCCTTGCTTGGTCCCCCTATTTTAGAACATGATAGCCCCTACTAAGGGACCTGGCGAAGTTCATATCGAAGCCATGGAGTCTTATTTTTGATGACCCAAATCGTAGTGCAAACCGCTGAGGCATCCTCTCTCTGAACATCTTCGGTCAGGAAGACGCTCTGCAGCTGAGTACGCGCCGCTGAACTCTGCCAGATAGGTTAACGATACGGAGTGGAAATGAAGCCGCCGCGCAGAAATATCATTTTCGGGCAGTGTCCTCTTCGGAGCAATTAAAGATTAACTACTAGACCGGGGTGGAGTCCCCAGATAGATTTTTCAGGACTTTGGTCCGTTTAGATCATACAAATTGATCGCAGGCTTTATGGAAGACGATTGGAGAGACAGGGGTTCATTCCAAGCCAACCACCGGGTTAGAGAGTCAGTACCCCATACGTCCATGGAGATTGAGGAGTGAGCCGTGCACGTAAATACACTGCGGGACCCATCTAAAACACCCAACACAACCGGGGAAGGAATAGACGCCTGAAACAGCATAGTCTCTGTTTATCTTGCAGAAACATGGGCACTATCTCGCTGATGTGCCCAAACAAGGTCCAGGCGTCTTCTTTCTTTCCAGAGCCCTAGGAAGAAATCATCTGCATGCTATTTCAAAAACTGTTCTCTCACATGCTTCTCCGTGAAAGATCACCCTCCTTCGCTACAAAAACAACAAAACATACAGCTACAAAAAAACACACACTCACTCCTGGTTCCTATTATAATCGAGAAGGAACGACAAACATCGGTTTTTTCAACAACAGTAATGGTCGACCAGGGGGCGGTCCTTATTTTATGGACATGAATTCGCCAAAACAATTCGGTATCATTTGTAGCCAAGGAATCTCCGAAAAGCATGGAAGTCATTGCGGTTTCTCCCTTGAGCTCTGGACCTGTAACCTATGAACACGTAAATAACACTAATCATAGGGAGCCCAATCACCAGGAGAATATTTCATTTGGTCTCATTCCATCACGCTTGTTTCCAGTGATTTCTGGGAATTCCATGTCTATGATCCATACCCCTAAACTTTGACTGAAGACAAAGACCCTCACGTTTCCCTCTGAGCACTGTCCAGCTACCACCTGTCTACCTAAACTCCTATACCAGAGAGTGTGGAATACAGAAGAGTTCCCGTCTCAAGAAAATTTCTGCTGCCGGCCCATACTCTGAGTTTTTTAGATGTGTTTTACAAGACGAATGCGGAATCGATGATGCTTCCCCCACATTGCCCTTATGACTGTCCCATTGAATTATTCCCGGGTGCTGCCATTTCCGTGTTGGAAGAATCTAATTCCCCTCTCCAGAACGGCGGATTGAAGGTCCTCAATGACTACCTTACAGGAGAACCTTTCAAGGGTTTTATCTGACCCTCTACTTCTCCAGCATGCAGGCGCTGCGCTCTTTTCGTGGAAGCCAGACGGTTCTCTATGCCCCTGCATTGACTATCGGACAAATAAGATTATTGGTGAAGAAGAGAACCCATTACCTCTATCCTTACTAATTGGAAAAATTTCGGGGTCAGCCAAAATCTTTACCAAATAGATCTCAGAGAAGCGTATACTTTTGGTCCGCATTCGACCCGGTGACAAATGCAAACAGCCTTCCGAACCCGTTATGGGCACTATGAAATAGTCTGGTTATGCCTTTTGGACTCTGATGAGTGCCCCTGCCTTCACATTCCAGCTTTAATCAATGCATGTCCTCCGAGAGTTATTGGACATAATTCGATTGGCATACCTGAATGACATCCTATTCTTTCTCAGATAACATCATGGATCACCAGAACATGTCCGAATTGTCCTTGAGCGTCTCCGTAAATACAACTTGTACATCAAGTTAGAAAAATGGCGAATTCGAAAAGAACCAGTAAATGCAATTTCCTCGGATACATCATCTCTCCAGAGGTTTATATGGACCCAGGCAAGATTCAAGCCGTGGTGGAATGGCCAATCCCTCGAAATCAAAGGACATTCGAGATTTGTGGGGCTTTGCCAATCTTTCTATAGGACTTTTTATTTGAAAAGTTCTTTCTCGTCATTTTACCCCAATCACGCACAACTCACACGGAAGAATTCCCCTTAAAATGGTCTCCTAAAACGGAAGCGGCATTCGAACAATTGAAGTCACTCTAATCCCGAATTACCAATTCCTCTTGGGAAGTGGATGATGCATCCGACCTCCGCTGTTGGTGCCATTCCTGTCAAAAGAATTGACACAGATGCTCCTCATCCATTTGCCGGTTTTTATTCATCACCAAAGTCAACAGCTGAACGAAATTATGCATCGTAAACCAGAACTCAAATTGGCTACTAAAGCTGTCATTCTTCGATTGGAGACATCTACTGGAGGGAGGCCAATCACCCATTAAGGTCTTTACGGATCACAGGAACTTAGATTCATTAGATCCGCAAGATACTGTCCTGTCGCGACAACCAGGTGGGCTCTCTTCTTTGTCAAGATTTCCAGTTCCACATCTCATACCGCCCTGGCTCCAAGAATGGAAAGCCGAACGCCCTTGTCACGGTCATTGCCTATCCTAGTTCAGACAAAGATGCAAAGAAACTATTCTTCGCAAATAGAAATTTTCTGGCGTAATATTCTCCGCTGATCTCCTCACACACAACGAAGTAAAGGGAGCCTACTCACATTACTCTTTTCTAATAACCCTCCTCCATAAGCAAACTATTTCTTTATGTGATGGTCTCCGGAACTGTACGGATCTCTGTTCGTGGTCCCTCAGGAGGTTGGATTAGAGTTCCCACTTTAATGCACGACACCCCGACACGCTGGGTCACCCAGGGGTGTCCACAGACACAGTAACTGTTGTCCTTGGTCTTTTTTGGTGGCCTAAATGCACAATATGTTAAAGTACCTATTTCCTCTCCTGTGAGACTTGTGCTAGGACCAAGACCACTCGAGCAGCACCCTGTGGGTTGCTGCCGCCTCTCCGGTTCCAACTCGTCCTTGGGGGTCAATATCAATGGAATTTTTATTGTTGACCTCCCCGATCAAGTGGCATATACCATCCTGGTAGTATTGGGATCGAACTTACAATTATGGCTCACATTCATGCAAGCACAGAAGCTTCCTTCTGCATACCAGACGCCAAGTTGATTGTGAAAGAGGTTTCGGCTTCACGGGCGACTGATGAGATCATATCATATCCGATAGAGGGTATAACAATTCACTTCAAATTTTGGAGCACCTTCTTTTCCACTCTGATTTCGTTTTAAATTTGTATCCGTCCTGGCTTATCCACAATCCAATGGGTCATACAGAAAGGACCAATCAGACTTTGGAACATACTTCAAATGTTTTGTTTTGTTCCATCGTCCCGGATGACTGTATTGTGTTTCCACCATTAGCGAGTTTTCTACACAGACGTCACATCATTCAATCGACTCAAGAAGAGTCCTTTTTTTTTTTCTGCAATTATGGATTTATCCAACCTTTGGGGTCCTTCATTTTTCCATCTTCGGCCCCATTGCAGGCAGTTACAGAGACACTGGAGATTCTGCGAGACTCCGGAGACCCTCAAAGATACACTTCGTGAGACTCAAGTGAAAGTAAAAAAGATCATCAGACGCAACACCTCAGACCCTCCCCAGAATTAAAGTCAGGGATAAATTCCTTGCTTTTCTACAAGAATCTACGTTAAAGTTTCCAACCTTAAATTGGGGTCCAAAAAAATAACATCGGCCATTTTCATCTCAGCACTAATAAATCCCATTGTCCTTCCCAGGAAGTTCATAGCTTCCTGAGACCATCAAATACACCCTGTGTTTTCATTCTTCTCTGCTGAAACCTTTCCATGAGATCCATTTCTGGACGAGACTCTCCCCTGACCCATCTCCTGATAACGAAGAGGAATTATTGTGGATTGTGGAGAAAATTTGGATTCCAGTTACACTGAGGGAAACTACATTACCTGGTTTCACATGGAGGGGCTATGGCCCCGAGGAGAGGAGTGGGAACCCAAATATTTTGTACATGCTCCGGGAACTCGTCAAAGCTTTCCATTCCACCGTAGAATTCCACAGCCTCGCAAGATCGTCCGGATAACGCTCTTGTTAGGGGGAGTAATGTATATCCTCTACCTGCTGTACCCATGCTGGCCACCGTGACTGCTAACCATCTCAATGTCTTGTTCTAGCCTGCATTACCTATACTTGTCCACCAGGATTGCGCTGCTAAACTAAGGAACATTCATACCCTGATCCACCTTACACCTCTGCACCTGTGCTTTAAATAGCACTCAGCCTGCCGATATATCCTCCCTCTCCCTGTTCCTTCTTTCCTCCCTTGCCTGTTTATACTCCATTTCGTAGCTCCGCAAAGGTTTCCTGTTTTGACTTGCTGCTACCTATTGCTATCATCCGTTCAGTCTCCTCGTTTCCGACCTCTGCTTTGTGTACCCCTTCTACGCTCCCTGCTGTTCTGCCACTGGATCCACTTCAGCCGAAGTCCCAATCCTTGACACCAACTAAATGACCCTATTTTTTTGTTAGATATATCTATATAGTACCCTATATAGATATATATTATAATGATATATATATATATATATTAAAACGTTACTGTGTATCTGTGTCTTGGAAGTAGCATTGGGCTCTGTCTGTGTTATATGTTCTGTGTCCTTGATTCTAACTATATCTTGCATGGCTCAGGATCACTCTGTTTGACACGCATCTGCAAATATACATATTGTGTTACTATGGGGGTATCTATATTAGAGCTTACTGGTTTTCTCTGTTTGCATCTTTGTCGCAGCTGGTCCACAGCTGATTAAGGGAGGTGCTCCTCCTTCCCAGGTGTCCAAGCTCACCCCCATCCCCATGATTCCAAATGTTTAAGGATCATTCATTTTCCACACACGCAGGTCATGCTGCAGTTGTTTTGACCAAGTCAAATTCAGATTGTTTTTCCTGGTATTATACAGGTAATAATAGCTTCAATCAACTAAGAACTAGCAGCTAATCACAACAGCTTTTATTATAAAGTTTTCTTCCTGTATTATGCAGGTTAGATCGAATGTGATTATGTTAGGACCTGCATAGATTGTCTATCTTGGCGTTTGGGTGTGCAGGCTTAAGATACTTTAGCCAAAGAATCAAACTAAATGACCATTTGGTTTGTTTAGTTTAGATATACATATACAGGTAATATATATAGGGTACTTTACTGTGTATCTTGTCATTGGAAGTAGCATTGGGCTCTGTTTTGTGTTCAATGTTCTGTCCTTGATTTAACTAGTATAGTGCCATGCCCAGTAGCACTCTGTTTTGACACTCATATGCAATATATAAATATTATATATATATAATATATATATATATATATAATATATATATATATATATATATATATATATATATATATATATATATATATATATACAAATAATAGCTTATGCTCATCTTGCATGTCTTCAGGCAGTTCTTCAACCCCGCCTTTTCCCCATTATCACCCAGCATACAGCCTTCCCCTGCAGCAGGGATTTCTGGGAATGACATGCAAAATGAGCACACAGTGGTCACTTTTTTCCTTGCAATAACCATTTTTAACATGCGGTATTTCCCAAATCCCTTGCTTGTCAGTGGAAGTTCTGTATGCTGGGTGATAAATGGGGAAAGCGTTTTTGCAGACCTGCCTAAGACATGCAGATGACATTACAGCTATATTTGCTATTGCTTTCCTGTGGAGGGTTTTTGTCACTTTTTTTTTACTCACCATAACTTAACTCATATTATGGTTTAGCCTATCCCATAGCCTCTTTTGCATTCCCAGTAAAAAATCAACAACCCACACTGATAGACCCATCAAGGTCGAAACAGCTGTCTGTGGGTGGTTTTCTGGTATGCACCCTTAACCCTGGCTGTGCTCAAAGCTGTTGGCCATGCAGCCAGCTAAGCTAATAGGGAACCATGTTAAAAACTGGGTTATTGAGCAAAAGTGACACTGTGGTGCTCATTTGCATGTCATTTCCTTCCCAGAATCCCTTGCTGCAGTGGAAGTGCTGTATGTCGCTGGTTTATAATGGGGAAGCGGGGTTGCAGACTGCCTAAGAAAGACATTCAGATGAAGCATACAGCGATATTTGCATTTTGCTTTCCTGTGGAGGGTTTTTGTCACTTTTTTAACTCACCATAACTTCACTCAGTATTATGGTTTAGACCTATCCCATAGCCTCTCTTGCATTCCCAGTTAAATGAAGCCAACACTGATGAGACACATCAAGGTCTAAACAGCTGTCTGTGGGTGGTTTTCTGGGTATGCACCTTCAACCCTGGCTTGTCAAAAAGCTGTGACCATTACAAGCTTAAGCCTATAGGGAACCATGTTAAAAATGGTTTTATTGAAGGCAAAAAGTGACACTGTGTGCTGCATTTGCATGTCATTTCCTGTCCCAGACTCCCTTGCGCAGTGGAAGTGCTGTATGCTGGTGATAATGGGAAAGGCGGGGGTTACTTTTGGTATTTAAATTAGGAGCTTATGTTTTCTTCTCTGAACTACAATTTAATGACAAATACAGAACCTTAATGGCCGAGAATGTCACCTACCAGAAAGGAAAGGGACCTGGGAGTCTTACTCTCAGCAAAGAATGTAACAACGCAACGAGGACAGCCAGCAGATGACAGGTTGTATAGGAGAGGTGTAGCAGCAACATATAGAGAGGAGTGAATGCCCACTTGATAGATTATTGGTAAGAACCTCACCTAGAAGTACTGTGTTCAATACTGGAGATCCTATCTCCAGAAAGACGTCACTAATTGGAGATTTTGTGCAATACGGCTACTAAATGGTACATGGTCTACAGCACACGATTTATCAGAAAGAATAAAGGCCTTAATATATATAAAGTACAGATTATATTATATAGGGGAGAGGGGTGATATAATTACAACGTCAATGCAATACTAAAGTGATTTCAACAAAGTACAAGGGGACGCCTATTTCACTGCTATAATGAAGCTGTACTCATCACCATCCTTGTCTTCATTGTCGCAACAGACAATAAAAAAATACATCTAATGGCCCCTAACCCCCTTACCCCCAATATCCAATCGGGAGGCCTAACCACCAAACCAGGGTCACTACCCGCACCGTCCACCCCTGCTACCCATTGATTACGCACAATTTAAAGCTTACCCTATATAAATATGTTATGCAAATGGAGTGAGGGAGCGGGATACTACCTATGCAAAAAGAAGACTAACACAATAGTGCAACACTGTTACTGGCTACGAACACACCGGAATCTGCAACATTTATACTCACTACGTGTGGATCAAGTAAAGCATGTCACACTCACTAGTATACAGGAACTGCAGTCCCAATGAAGGGACCCTCTGGCATAGAAATGTGTAAGGTGTGTACTAGGACACACGGAACCGGAGAGACACCATTCGTAACTGTATACAACATGAATTTAATAAAGAAACTCACAAGTGCGCACTTTCAATTGTGCATTAATAAACAAGCAAATAGGAAATGGTTAATTGAGCCCGAAGACGTCCTCAAACCGCTCCTCCACGGTCAGAGTCCACGCCTGGTGAAACCCAGAAAAGAACACAGTGCGCATATGCCCAGATTGCGACCTGCAAAAGAAACACCAAATCTGCTCAGCGCTGGTAACAACACCATGATTCAACGTCCATTTCAGAATTCAAACTTTTGTTCAACGCGTTTCACTGCAATAGCAGCTTTCGTCAGAATCGTACCTCCTCTACTAATTGGCTATCCTAATATATCTCAAACTGGTTCTTCATTGTTTTCCTTCCCATAGTGCCTAAAATTAGGGATGGACCAGCATTTCGTGCACGCCAAGAATCTGCGTGCACCAACCACTCATGCCTGTCTTGCGCCTACAACCAATGATAAACCCTTGTGGACTATAATGCCTCTTGGGTATATTGGAAGGGAGGCAGCAGGGACAACCAACTCACAACAACCCTGCTCATAATCATGCAATGAATTCTTCAGTCCTAAAAGCATACATCGGTATATATCCAAAGTTTAAAACCCTACAAACATATATAATAAACATAGTCTACACATGGATCAAGGGCAAAGATTTTAGACAAAGGATGGTTCATTACAAGAAAGGCCTAACATAACCCCGATCTCTACCTCTAACTAATGCTTGAAAATAAACAAAATGCTGACAACCAATCAAAACCCTTTGTGGTACAATAAATCCTCTTAGTATATGGGGAAGGTAAGGCCTGGGACCACACTCACAACCCTGTCTCGTGATCATGCGGACTAATTCTGCAGTCCCCTTAAAAGCATCTATCTGACATACGTTTATATACAATTATTAAACAATACAAAACATATATAATAAATCATAGTCATACAACACACGACTCAAGGGCAAAACCATATTACAAAATGTTAATTAAAAGAATGAGACCATACTGTAACCCTATCCTACACTAACTCTAACTAATGCATTGAAAATAACCAAATGCTTGTATCGCTCTTCAGACGTCCAGCAGGGGGGGAGCCGTGTGTGCAAATGAAATAGAGAGTTAGAAGAACATAATTTTTAGTAATTGACAAAAATTACATAGATCTAACTCCACACCAAGAACACCATTTAAAGTGATCATTCAGTGAAATTTCTTAGACTATCCATGGGATAATTTATGCACCATACTCCAGAACCTTACTCACATTCCTTTTCCATAGTCCATTATGGAAAAATTGAGTTGTTACTCGTTATCCTTCATAACTAAATGATGTACAGTATGTGCAAGTGGATAAAGATTAACTGCACAAGCTTATCATGGATATATATAATATATTGATGCTCGTGGTCAATTTGGACAAAATGAAAATTATATAAATAATCGCAAGAGAAGAACACAGTCCCACTCGCTGGGGGGTCTTGCCCGGCAAAGCTCAGGTCTTGCTTCTGGGTTGCGGCTGTCGCAGGACACTCTGGAGCGCCCTCCGATCGCCGTGTAATCCCACGTCCCACTCGGGTTGAGCAGATGGAACCAGCTCAAAGCTCACGTGAAGAGCTGGGTCTTGGGACAGGTACCGCTACAAGCATCGACACACTTATTCGACAAGATGCCGCCAGTTTGTACCTGGCAGATACCTGGAATGCGCCGCTCTCACCTCTGACATCCCCTTTGCGTTTGCCTTCCAGCCCCGTTCATGCTGACTGACGGTGGGCCTGATCTGTTAAATGATAATGATCATGATTTAATATAGGCTGCAATGCTTCGCGTGTCCACCAGTGGCATACGTCAATATTGTAATGCAGTATATAATATACAGTACTGTCTATCACAGTATATATATATATATATATTATTATACTATATTAATTATATATACTGTTATAACTCAAACCTATAACCCACATACAGTAACTGTTCACATACAGGACTGTATATGCACATAACATAAATGATCCATGATGGGCGGCGGGGGCGAGATTGTTTGCAGGCAGAGAGAAAATCCGCTGCTCTCTCTCTCTGCGCAAACATCGGCACTTAAAAATTTATTTTAAAATTAGTTTTTAATTGATAGTGTATATGTGCAGGGGGTCTCGGAGCTGTAAACCGCGTTGGTTTCATGTCTTGGACCCCCTGCTCCCCGGATACAGCCCCCTTTAGGGGGTGCCGGGTTTCCCTCCTGCTTGGTTTAAAAAGGTCCCGATCACGTGATCGCCGGCCTGTAAACCAGCATAGCGAGGGATCGGCACCCCCTAAAGGGGCCTGTATCTCGGGGAGCAGGGGGTCCCCAGACCTAGAAACCATGTGTTCCTGCTCTGGAGACCCTCTGCACATTTAAGTATCAAAAACACACATACAGTATCCATATAAATAACACTCGTTCTTTACCTTAGCGGCTATGCGCTATGGTAAAGAGCAGCATTTCGTATTTTAATAAATTGTACAGTGAGCATGGGTTCCCTGAGTCCAGAAAATTAATGCTAGAGGTCCCCCCCCCCCCGCTCCTGCTCAATATTATTAAAAATCACAAAATGCTGCTTCATTCCATAGCGGATAGCCGCTAAGAGGCCAATGAGGGGTTAACCCACGTGCCCGCTTTATTGAGTGTAGTGGGGATTGGTGAGGGGGTATTTGGCCCTTGGGGTGATTTTAGACTTGCAGGGGGTTGCGGGTGCACTTAACCCCTTCACCAACCGTAGCATGTTTAATACCGCTACGGTCCATGAAGGGGTTAAGCCCTCCCCTACCACCCCTGCAAGCCCTAAACACGCACCGTTGGGGCTAATACCGCCATTCACCCACCCCCGCTATCCACAATAAAAAAATACACACACACAGTCAGCCGCCAAAACATAAATAACTAACCTAAAAAATAAATAATAAATGACCAATCAATAATTTGAAATACATTTTTTTTATTGATAGTGTAATTGCAGGGGATCTCCGAGCTGAAAACCGCGTTGGTTTCAGGTCTGTGGACCCCCTTCTCCCCGATATACCCTCCCCCTTTAGGGGGTGCGTTATCTCCCGTCCTCTGCTTGGTTTTAAATGGCCCTACCACACGTGATCGCGGCCTGTAACCGAAGCAGATCAGAGGGCTACCGACACCCTAACGGGGGCCTATATCTCGGGGAGCAGGGGGTCCCCCAGACTTAACCAGTGCGGTTCTGTCGGAGACCCTCTGCACATGTACAGTTCAATAAAACATACAGTAATACGTATAATAACACATCGTTCTTTTTACCTTATCGGCTATGCGCTATTGGTAGAAGCAGCATTTCTGTATTTTAAAATAATCTTGTGCCAGTGAGCAGGGGTTTCCTGAGCCAGAATTATGCTCAGGCCTCCCCTGCTCCTGCTCCAATTATTATTAAAAATTCAGAATGGCTGCTTCATTACCATAGCGGATAGCCGCAAGGCAAGGAGGGTTAACCCACCGTCCCCGCTTTATTGTGCGTAGTGGAGATGTGTGAGGGGTGGTAATTTGGGCCCTTGGTGTGGTTTAGGACTTGCGGGGGGGTTGCGGGTGCACTTAAACACCCCTTCACGACCATGTCATTAATAACCGCTACGGTTCATGAAGGGTTAAGGCCCCCTCTCCCTCGCAAGCCCTACACACACTGTTGGGTGCTAATACCCCATTCACCCAGCCCCCGCTACCCACAATAAAAAAATACACACCACAGCAGCCGCCAAAAAATAATAAATAACTTCTAAATAAAATAAATGACACTAAATACATTTGGAAATACATTTTATTGTAGTGTAGATGTGCAGGGGGTCTCCGGAGCGAACCGCGTGTTTCAGGTCTGGGGACCCCTGCTCCCAAGATAAGCCCTTTAGGGGGTGCCGGTATCCCTGGCTTGGGTAAAGGGCCCGACCACGTGATCTGCGGCCTGTAAACCAAGCATAGCAGAGGTATACCGGACCCCCTAAAGGTCCATTATCTCGGGGAGCAGGGGGTCCTCCAGACCTGAAACCCAGTGCGGTTCTGCTCTTGGAGACCCTCTGCACATCTACACTATGCAATAAAATGTATTTTAAATGTATTTATTTATATCATTTATTTATTTATTTATTTAGATTTATTTAGTAATTGGTCTGCTGCTGCAGTCGAACTCACACCAAGGGCCAAACACCCCCTCACCCCCAATAAAAAAAATTCACGCACGCATCCCCATCAATTCATAAATAAATCTAAATAAATAATAAATACATGAAGAGAATCAAATATACTGTATATATACTGGATATTCTACAGTATATATATAGATACAATCCCTAGACATATACAGTATATACTGTGTATATATATACTGTTACATATGCTATATATATAGATATATACAGTATACAGTAATATACACACAAATGTGACCAATATACAACTACATGTATAATGGTTCAAAATCATACGTCCTACAAATAACGCTTCTCTATACGACAATATAATAATTCCATTTAATAACCTAATGATTTTACAATAATAACACATAACATTCAATCCACACAGTACATTCATTTACATTGTATAATGATCCCCTACAATCTATGCACCATAGACATGCTGCAAATGAATGTTAACAATACAATTTGCACGCTACTCTACCAGTAAATACACACCCTTTCCAAACAAGTCAACTTATTTTTACCACAATAAACAATCAATAATGACTGTAAGTACCAACCATAAAACACAATTTAAAAACCAAAGCTGAACCCTTACATACCATGATTACATCTATCTAATGTACAAAACCTGATACTTTATATACACAGCATTGCATAAACAAAATAACATATGAACAATACAGTACATTCCCTGTATCTTCTCCCTGCCTTCATTGTATCTGTTTAAAGCCCCCTCCCCCCCCGAATGTTTCTGTTAAACAGATTACACTGAAGGCAGAAGGAGATGTAAAGGCCTAAAGGCCTAAAGCCCACCCCTCCCCCTAAGTTTTCTGTTAAACGAATTACCCTGAAGGGGCGAGATGTAAAGGCCTAAAGCCCCTCCCCCTAATTTTTCTGGTAAACAGATTACCACAATGAGGGAGAGAGATTTTTACAGAAACAACACATGAGGGGGGAGGGGCTTTGAAAAACAGATTACAACTGACTGCAGAGAGATGTTTCTGTTACAGTAACTCCCTCCCTGCGTCTGCAGTGTATGTATGTGGGGAGGGGGGGACCCAATGTGCCATACTGGTGAGGTCTAAACCCTCACCCCCTACCCACATACCGGTTACCCCCCCCCCCCATCCTGCCATGCCCCTCCGCTTCTGCAACAGACTACAAAAAGTAAAACATACAAAGTAATGTCCCCTGAACCCCTTACTCACCATAGCGGTTATTAACCGCTACAGTCATGAAGGGGTTAACCCAACCCTCCAGCCCACCACTCGGATGCCTACATACCCTCGCCACACTAACCCCGTCCCCCGGAGGCCTACCACCCCGTATTCCCACAAGGGAGGCCTACCCACATACCGTTGGGAAACACCCACCCCACCGCCCAGTACCCACAATAAAACCTTACACTGACCCACATAAACAAGCATTATATTATTAAAATACATTATCCCCCAACCCCTGTTTCCCCCCCATAAATACAGATGTATCCTTTACCTACAGGTTCATAACGCAGGTCCCACGCTAGTTCCCCCCGGTGGGCTGGCAGGGCACCTGGACAGCCTACATTTTTATTAAACCACATCCCCTTTTTACACATGTTCTGGAGCCTTCTTGGGGGAATCCTTCCAGCACCACGGCACCCAGGTGGTTCTCCTTGGTCACCATTGGCCACATTGGGGTCTCCACGGTAAGGCCCTGATGTCTGGGAGCCCCGGGTCAAACCCACAAGGTGTCTGCCGGGCTCGGGTGGTTCCCGCTCGGGGTGTGGGGAACACAACGGGTGCTCGCACCTATGGGTCCGCGGTGTCCCCCCCAGGAAGTTGGCACCCATCCACACATCGTCATCCCCGCAACCTACGGGTCCGAGTTGCCCCACAGAAGTGGGACACACCATCATCCGCCGCTGTGACAACCCTTGTGTCACCCCTGATAGCCTTTTGGGATACCCGCGGATAACCCCCAGGTGGTCTCCAGAGGCCCCACGCGTCAAAACAACGGACTCAAACCCTGAATGTAAAAAAAATAACCCTGGCCTATACAATTCAATCATACACCCCTCCCCCCCCAACACCATACAGTATCAATACTGTGCAAATAACTCTTATCCAGATAATGGATAATAGATTATTTGCCCATTATAAAACTTAACTGCATATTGCCAAATAAATAATTACTACTGACCTCATCAATACTAAGTGGTCCGTTGCCAGCAAAATCCAATCCGTGTCTTGTCCACAACTACATAGCAAATACAAAGCCAATACATTGCAATTACATCAGATTTCAATTAACCCTTAACACACCTTAGCAGTAATACTCGCAAAGGTGATTAATGGGTTAAGCCACACAGGACCGATAAACCCCCCCTTCACCCTGAATTGGTACGTGGCTTCATCATGCCACTATATATATATACTGTACTATTCCCCAGACCGAGAGACAGAGCGATAGCACGAGATATGCTACTGCAGTATATATCTATCTATATATATATATAACACACCGTTCTATCCCACCCCCCTGATACAACCACTTCAGTACAATAAAAGGTAGAATGTTTTCACAAGCAACTGCCCTACAACTAAAGTAAACAAAAATCAAAATCCAATACATTGCAATTACACTCGGCTATCAATTAACCCCTTAAACACCTTAATCATAGATATCCCGCAAAGGTTGATTAAGGGTTAAGCCACACAGGCCCGATACCCACCCTCACCCTGACTTTGTACTGTGGCTTCCACTCACATGCAACTAATATATATTATATATATCATGTATATATATATCCCGCTCTATATCATATTATATATATATCTCTCTATATATATAATACTCACAGTAATATATACACCCCGACTAACATATACAAAAAAAAGTATAATAAGGCTTGGGGGAAATAGGAATATGACGTCATTGAAAACTTGTCACATGGTACTAAAGCCAATCAGAGTAGGGATGGTAGTTCCCACTCTCTGATTGGCTACCCTAACATGTGAGGGCGGCATGTGCCTATTCCAATGACGTCATCTTAATGCAATTGAAGCGAAATCCATTCTGATGGGCTGTGCTTTCATTCCCTTTTAAGTACGTCATCATTTTTTTTTTATCGGCCAAAAACACATGGTTTTCACGGCCCAATCAGGACCGTGGAACAATGACGACAAAGGTGACGTCATAGGCCTTTAAAGCCTATGTCGTCTCATTTGAACCAGACGCCGCGGAGGAAGGAACCTCCGGGCAAGACAGAAGACATGGCATGTCCGCAGATGGGGAGAAACCCGCCCCTCCACGCTGGAAGGAATAGAAGAAAGAAAAAGATATACAGATGAGATGGATTACAAGTGGATTGATTTGGATTTTTAGTTTAATGTTTATTTTTTATGGTTTTTTATTTTATGGGTTCCTGATCGTGGATTGGGTTCATTCCCCACGCTATTCCCCGGTGGGCTGGCAGGGCACCTGTACAGACCTACAGTTTACCAGCAGCATTCCCAGTTCTGGAGGCCTGCTTGGTGGTCCTGCCAGCCCCATTGGCGCCCAGGTGGTCTCCTTGGGGGTCAACCGTGAGCCACAATTGTTCCCCAGCACTGTAGGCCCAAGGTATGTCTGGGAGCCCGGTCCAAACCCACAGGTGTCTGCGGGGCCTCGGGTGGTTTCCAATGGGGTCTGGGAACTCACGGTGGCTCACTAGAACTGGGCCGCGGTGCCCGCCACAAAGGTGGACCCGACACCTCATCATCCCCGTCCCCGCACCTACGGTCGGAGGTGCCGGCCCACAGAAGTGGACCACACATCGTCATGCCCCGCAGACTACGGGTCCGCGGTGCCCCCACAGAAGTGGGACCACCATCATCATCCCCGCAATGTGTCACCCGTGGAAACCACCAGCCTGATACCCTTTAGGAAACCCTAGTATCCCGCGTGTGGTCTCCAGAGGTCCCACGCAAACCCGGAAGTAACCCTGAATTGTAAAAAAAATAACCTGGCCTAATACATTCAATAACAATACAACCCTCCCCCCAACACCTACAGTACAATCATGTCAAAATAACTATTATCCATATATGGGATTAATAGATAATTGCACCTTTTAAAACATTAACTAGCATATACAATAAAAAAGTACTACTTACACGTCCATCAATACGAAGTGTCGACGGCCATCGAGCGCCTTCCTTCTCTTGCCCACACAAAACAACATAGCCAAAACCAAGCCAATACACATTGCAAATTACACATTCAATTCATTAACCCCTAAACACCTTAACGGATACTAACCGCAAAGGTAATTTAAGGGGTTTAAGGTCCACACAGGGGCACGAATACCCAAAAACCCTTTCACCCGATGAATTTGTACGTGGCTTTTCATCATGCCGACTAGACAGTATATATATATACTGTTAATATTATATATACAGGAGACAGAGAGACAAGAGAGAGAGATATATACAGTATATATATAATATATTATATATATACACACGTTATATACAACCAACCCATGATAAAAACCAATATAACAGCAAATAAATGTAGAAGGGTTATCAAAATCACTGTCCTACACCAACACTTCTCCATACAGACACATCACTCAATTAAAAATCAATTCCTTTAATATTCATAACTGATCTCTCATCTAACTCATCACTAAAACACGAAAAGCCATTAAACAACTTACATCCAATATAATGATTCCTAAATATCTATGCACCATATCACATTCTGCAGTCACATATACTTCAAATTAGCAATCATTATTTACAATTTACATCCCTAAACAATTCACACTAGATCCCGACAATAAAACATTAACAATTCACGCCTAGAGCTGACTATTAGCCTTTGAAAAAATATAATCCCCGACAAAACTACAACCTTTAAAACCAAGCCTATCCTGCCCCTTCCTCAAACAGACACATACCATACCAAGGATACATCTAATCTAATTGAAAAATACTTTAAACTCACATAAAGCATACTGTAGCAGCATACACAAAATAATTTAAAACACTCTAATCCCGCGTTTTAAAACAACACATTCTTACCCTGTACTGTCCTGTAATTTATATATCTCTCGAGACATTATACATACATATATCAGTGCAAAAATGATATACCACAAAAAAAAAAAAAATGTTAAAAACCTTTGAAAAATTAAAAGTGTAGAAAATACAATACATTTCTTTACTGTATTTTACTTACCATTACTTCCCCCACCGACTCCGTTGCGCAGGGCTTACTCACTAACCAATCCACGATCAGAACCCATCAAATAATAACCAGAAAATAATAAACATTAACTAAAAAATCCAAATCATCCACCGGTCTTCTATTCCCTGTAATCCTCTTCTCTTTGTTCTTCGTTTCGTCCTAGTCTCCTTCCAGCGGGGCGGGGCGGGTCCTTCTCCCTTCTGCGGCCACTCCCTGGTCCTTCTTTCTTTCCCGGATGTCCTTCATCCGCGGCGTCTGGCTTTCACAATGAGACGACATAGGCTTTTAAAGGCCTATGACGTCACATTTGCATCATGGTGTCCCCACGTCCTGATTGGACCGTGAAAACCATGTTTTTTTGGGGTTTGGCCGACCAAAAAAAAATGATGACGTCACTTAAAGGAATGAAAGCACCGCCAATCAGAATGGCTTTGCTTCAATTGCCTTTAAGATGACGTCATGAAAAGGCACATGCCGCCCTCACATAGCCAATCAGATCAGAGCGGGGAACTCCATCCCTACCCTACTTATTGCTAACCATACCATGTGAAGGGGCGGCCATGTGCCTTGTCATACTCATCCTTAAGTATTTAAATATTTTTTTTTTATTTTTTGTCTCTTCATTATTTATTTATTTATTTAGAGTTTATTTATTCATTGTGGGGCTGCTGTGCGTGAATTTTTTTTATTGTGGTTGAGGGGGGTGTTTGCCCCTTGTGTGAGTTTTAGGACTTGCATCAGCGCACATTAATAAATACATCTAAATAAAGTAAATGAATATAATAAATCATTTAAAATACATTTTTATTGATAGTGTAGATGTTGGCATAGGGTCTCCGATCAGAACCGCACTGGTTTCAGTTCTGGGACCCCCTGCTCCCCAAGAATACAGGCCCTTTATGGGGTGCCGGTATCCCTCTGCTCTGCTTGGTTACAGGCCCGCGATCACGTGGTCGGGCCCTTTAAAACCAAGCAGAGGGATACCGTCACCCCCGAAGGGGCTGTATCTCAGGTAGCAGGGGTGTCCCCCAACCTGAACCAACGCGGTTGCCGCCCGGAAACCCCCTGCACTCATTACCTATCAATAAAAATGGTATTTTCCCCAGACCTGAAACCAGTGCGGTTCTGCTCTGGAGACCCTCTGCACATGTACAGTATCAATAAAACACATACAGTATACAGTATAAATAAACACTCGTTCTTTACCTTAGCGGCTATGCGCTATGGTAAAGAAGCAGCATTTCTGTATTTTAATAATATTGTACAGTGAGCAGGGGGTTCCCTGAGCCAGAAATTAATGCTCAGGGACCCCCCCTGCTCCTGCTCAATATTATTAAAAATACAGAAATGCTGCTTCATTACCATAGCGGATAGCCGCTAAGGCAATGAAGGGGTTAACCCACCGTGCCCGCTTTATTGTGTGTAGTGGGGATGGGTGAGGGGGGTATTTGGCCCTTGGTGTGAGTTTAGGACTTGCGGGGGGGTTGCGGGTGCACTTAACCCCTTCACGACCATAGCGGTTAATACCGCTACGGTCATGAAGGGGTTAAGCCCTCCCGCTACCCCCCCACAAGCCCTAAACAAGCACCGTTGGGGCTAATACCCCATTCACCCACCCCCGCTACCCACAATAAAAAAAATACACACACACAGCAGCCGCCAAAAAATAAATAAATAAATCTAAATAAATAAATAAATAAATGACAATAAATACATTTGAAATAGAAATACATTTTATTGTAGTGTAGATGTGCAGGGGGTCTCCGGAGCGAACCGCGTGTTTCAGGTCTGGGGACCCCTGCTCCCAAGATAAGCCCTTTAGGGGGTGCCGGTATCCCTGGCTTGGGTAAAGGGCCCGACCACGTGATCTGCGGCCTGTAAACCAAGCATAGCAGAGGTATACCGGACCCCCTAAAGGTCCATTATCTCGGGGAGCAGGGGGTCCTCCAGACCTGAAACCCAGTGCGGTTCTGCTCTTGGAGACCCTCTGCACATCTACACTATGCAATAAAATGTATTTTAAATGTATTTATTTATATCATTTATTTATTTATTTATTTAGATTTATTTAGTAATTGGTCTGCTGCTGCAGTCGAACTCACACCAAGGGCCAAACACCCCCTCACCCCCAATAAAAAAAATTCACGCACGCATCCCCATCAATTCATAAATAAATCTAAATAAATAATAAATACATGAAGAGAATCAAATATACTGTATATATACTGGATATTCTACAGTATATATATAGATACAATCCCTAGACATATACAGTATATACTGTGTATATATATACTGTTACATATGCTATATATATAGATATATACAGTATACAGTAATATACACACAAATGTGACCAATATACAACTACATGTATAATGGTTCAAAATCATACGTCCTACAAATAACGCTTCTCTATACGACAATATAATAATTCCATTTAATAACCTAATGATTTTACAATAATAACACATAACATTCAATCCACACAGTACATTCATTTACATTGTATAATGATCCCCTACAATCTATGCACCATAGACATGCTGCAAATGAATGTTAACAATACAATTTGCACGCTACTCTACCAGTAAATACACACCCTTTCCAAACAAGTCAACTTATTTTTACCACAATAAACAATCAATAATGACTGTAAGTACCAACCATAAAACACAATTTAAAAACCAAAGCTGAACCCTTACATACCATGATTACATCTATCTAATGTACAAAACCTGATACTTTATATACACAGCATTGCATAAACAAAATAACATATGAACAATACAGTACATTCCCTGTATCTTCTCCCTGCCTTCATTGTATCTGTTTAAAGCCCCCTCCCCCCCCGAATGTTTCTGTTAAACAGATTACACTGAAGGCAGAAGGAGATGTAAAGGCCTAAAGGCCTAAAGCCCACCCCTCCCCCTAAGTTTTCTGTTAAACGAATTACCCTGAAGGGGCGAGATGTAAAGGCCTAAAGCCCCTCCCCCTAATTTTTCTGGTAAACAGATTACCACAATGAGGGAGAGAGATTTTTACAGAAACAACACATGAGGGGGGAGGGGCTTTGAAAAACAGATTACAACTGACTGCAGAGAGATGTTTCTGTTACAGTAACTCCCTCCCTGCGTCTGCAGTGTATGTATGTGGGGAGGGGGGGACCCAATGTGCCATACTGGTGAGGTCTAAACCCTCACCCCCTACCCACATACCGGTTACCCCCCCCCCCCATCCTGCCATGCCCCTCCGCTTCTGCAACAGACTACAAAAAGTAAAACATACAAAGTAATGTCCCCTGAACCCCTTACTCACCATAGCGGTTATTAACCGCTACAGTCATGAAGGGGTTAACCCAACCCTCCAGCCCACCACTCGGATGCCTACATACCCTCGCCACACTAACCCCGTCCCCCGGAGGCCTACCACCCCGTATTCCCACAAGGGAGGCCTACCCACATACCGTTGGGAAACACCCACCCCACCGCCCAGTACCCACAATAAAACCTTACACTGACCCACATAAACAAGCATTATATTATTAAAATACATTATCCCCCAACCCCTGTTTCCCCCCCATAAATACAGATGTATCCTTTACCTACAGGTTCATAACGCAGGTCCCACGCTAGTTCCCCCCGGTGGGCTGGCAGGGCACCTGGACAGCCTACATTTTTATTAAACCACATCCCCTTTTTACACATGTTCTGGAGCCTTCTTGGGGGAATCCTTCCAGCACCACGGCACCCAGGTGGTTCTCCTTGGTCACCATTGGCCACATTGGGGTCTCCACGGTAAGGCCCTGATGTCTGGGAGCCCCGGGTCAAACCCACAAGGTGTCTGCCGGGCTCGGGTGGTTCCCGCTCGGGGTGTGGGGAACACAACGGGTGCTCGCACCTATGGGTCCGCGGTGTCCCCCCCAGGAAGTTGGCACCCATCCACACATCGTCATCCCCGCAACCTACGGGTCCGAGTTGCCCCACAGAAGTGGGACACACCATCATCCGCCGCTGTGACAACCCTTGTGTCACCCCTGATAGCCTTTTGGGATACCCGCGGATAACCCCCAGGTGGTCTCCAGAGGCCCCACGCGTCAAAACAACGGACTCAAACCCTGAATGTAAAAAAAATAACCCTGGCCTATACAATTCAATCATACACCCCTCCCCCCCCAACACCATACAGTATCAATACTGTGCAAATAACTCTTATCCAGATAATGGATAATAGATTATTTGCCCATTATAAAACTTAACTGCATATTGCCAAATAAATAATTACTACTGACCTCATCAATACTAAGTGGTCCGTTGCCAGCAAAATCCAATCCGTGTCTTGTCCACAACTACATAGCAAATACAAAGCCAATACATTGCAATTACATCAGATTTCAATTAACCCTTAACACACCTTAGCAGTAATACTCGCAAAGGTGATTAATGGGTTAAGCCACACAGGACCGATAAACCCCCCCTTCACCCTGAATTGGTACGTGGCTTCATCATGCCACTATATATATATACTGTACTATTCCCCAGACCGAGAGACAGAGCGATAGCACGAGATATGCTACTGCAGTATATATCTATCTATATATATATATAACACACCGTTCTATCCCACCCCCCTGATACAACCACTTCAGTACAATAAAAGGTAGAATGTTTTCACAAGCAACTGCCCTACAACTAAAGTAAACAAAAATCAAAATCCAATACATTGCAATTACACTCGGCTATCAATTAACCCCTTAAACACCTTAATCATAGATATCCCGCAAAGGTTGATTAAGGGTTAAGCCACACAGGCCCGATACCCACCCTCACCCTGACTTTGTACTGTGGCTTCCACTCACATGCAACTAATATATATTATATATATCATGTATATATATATCCCGCTCTATATCATATTATATATATATCTCTCTATATATATAATACTCACAGTAATATATACACCCCGACTAACATATACAAAAAAAAGTATAATAAGGCTTGGGGGAAATAGGAATATGACGTCATTGAAAACTTGTCACATGGTACTAAAGCCAATCAGAGTAGGGATGGTAGTTCCCACTCTCTGATTGGCTACCCTAACATGTGAGGGCGGCATGTGCCTATTCCAATGACGTCATCTTAATGCAATTGAAGCGAAATCCATTCTGATGGGCTGTGCTTTCATTCCCTTTTAAGTACGTCATCATTTTTTTTTTATCGGCCAAAAACACATGGTTTTCACGGCCCAATCAGGACCGTGGAACAATGACGACAAAGGTGACGTCATAGGCCTTTAAAGCCTATGTCGTCTCATTTGAACCAGACGCCGCGGAGGAAGGAACCTCCGGGCAAGACAGAAGACATGGCATGTCCGCAGATGGGGAGAAACCCGCCCCTCCACGCTGGAAGGAATAGAAGAAAGAAAAAGATATACAGATGAGATGGATTACAAGTGGATTGATTTGGATTTTTAGTTTAATGTTTATTTTTTATGGTTTTTTATTTTATGGGTTCCTGATCGTGGATTGGGTTCATTCCCCACGCTATTCCCCGGTGGGCTGGCAGGGCACCTGTACAGACCTACAGTTTACCAGCAGCATTCCCAGTTCTGGAGGCCTGCTTGGTGGTCCTGCCAGCCCCATTGGCGCCCAGGTGGTCTCCTTGGGGGTCAACCGTGAGCCACAATTGTTCCCCAGCACTGTAGGCCCAAGGTATGTCTGGGAGCCCGGTCCAAACCCACAGGTGTCTGCGGGGCCTCGGGTGGTTTCCAATGGGGTCTGGGAACTCACGGTGGCTCACTAGAACTGGGCCGCGGTGCCCGCCACAAAGGTGGACCCGACACCTCATCATCCCCGTCCCCGCACCTACGGTCGGAGGTGCCGGCCCACAGAAGTGGACCACACATCGTCATGCCCCGCAGACTACGGGTCCGCGGTGCCCCCACAGAAGTGGGACCACCATCATCATCCCCGCAATGTGTCACCCGTGGAAACCACCAGCCTGATACCCTTTAGGAAACCCTAGTATCCCGCGTGTGGTCTCCAGAGGTCCCACGCAAACCCGGAAGTAACCCTGAATTGTAAAAAAAATAACCTGGCCTAATACATTCAATAACAATACAACCCTCCCCCCAACACCTACAGTACAATCATGTCAAAATAACTATTATCCATATATGGGATTAATAGATAATTGCACCTTTTAAAACATTAACTAGCATATACAATAAAAAAGTACTACTTACACGTCCATCAATACGAAGTGTCGACGGCCATCGAGCGCCTTCCTTCTCTTGCCCACACAAAACAACATAGCCAAAACCAAGCCAATACACATTGCAAATTACACATTCAATTCATTAACCCCTAAACACCTTAACGGATACTAACCGCAAAGGTAATTTAAGGGGTTTAAGGTCCACACAGGGGCACGAATACCCAAAAACCCTTTCACCCGATGAATTTGTACGTGGCTTTTCATCATGCCGACTAGACAGTATATATATATACTGTTAATATTATATATACAGGAGACAGAGAGACAAGAGAGAGAGATATATACAGTATATATATAATATATTATATATATACACACGTTATATACAACCAACCCATGATAAAAACCAATATAACAGCAAATAAATGTAGAAGGGTTATCAAAATCACTGTCCTACACCAACACTTCTCCATACAGACACATCACTCAATTAAAAATCAATTCCTTTAATATTCATAACTGATCTCTCATCTAACTCATCACTAAAACACGAAAAGCCATTAAACAACTTACATCCAATATAATGATTCCTAAATATCTATGCACCATATCACATTCTGCAGTCACATATACTTCAAATTAGCAATCATTATTTACAATTTACATCCCTAAACAATTCACACTAGATCCCGACAATAAAACATTAACAATTCACGCCTAGAGCTGACTATTAGCCTTTGAAAAAATATAATCCCCGACAAAACTACAACCTTTAAAACCAAGCCTATCCTGCCCCTTCCTCAAACAGACACATACCATACCAAGGATACATCTAATCTAATTGAAAAATACTTTAAACTCACATAAAGCATACTGTAGCAGCATACACAAAATAATTTAAAACACTCTAATCCCGCGTTTTAAAACAACACATTCTTACCCTGTACTGTCCTGTAATTTATATATCTCTCGAGACATTATACATACATATATCAGTGCAAAAATGATATACCACAAAAAAAAAAAAAATGTTAAAAACCTTTGAAAAATTAAAAGTGTAGAAAATACAATACATTTCTTTACTGTATTTTACTTACCATTACTTCCCCCACCGACTCCGTTGCGCAGGGCTTACTCACTAACCAATCCACGATCAGAACCCATCAAATAATAACCAGAAAATAATAAACATTAACTAAAAAATCCAAATCATCCACCGGTCTTCTATTCCCTGTAATCCTCTTCTCTTTGTTCTTCGTTTCGTCCTAGTCTCCTTCCAGCGGGGCGGGGCGGGTCCTTCTCCCTTCTGCGGCCACTCCCTGGTCCTTCTTTCTTTCCCGGATGTCCTTCATCCGCGGCGTCTGGCTTTCACAATGAGACGACATAGGCTTTTAAAGGCCTATGACGTCACATTTGCATCATGGTGTCCCCACGTCCTGATTGGACCGTGAAAACCATGTTTTTTTGGGGTTTGGCCGACCAAAAAAAAATGATGACGTCACTTAAAGGAATGAAAGCACCGCCAATCAGAATGGCTTTGCTTCAATTGCCTTTAAGATGACGTCATGAAAAGGCACATGCCGCCCTCACATAGCCAATCAGATCAGAGCGGGGAACTCCATCCCTACCCTACTTATTGCTAACCATACCATGTGAAGGGGCGGCCATGTGCCTTGTCATACTCATCCTTAAGTATTTAAATATTTTTTTTTTATTTTTTGTCTCTTCATTATTTATTTATTTATTTAGAGTTTATTTATTCATTGTGGGGCTGCTGTGCGTGAATTTTTTTTATTGTGGTTGAGGGGGGTGTTTGCCCCTTGTGTGAGTTTTAGGACTTGCATCAGCGCACATTAATAAATACATCTAAATAAAGTAAATGAATATAATAAATCATTTAAAATACATTTTTATTGATAGTGTAGATGTTGGCATAGGGTCTCCGATCAGAACCGCACTGGTTTCAGTTCTGGGACCCCCTGCTCCCCAAGAATACAGGCCCTTTATGGGGTGCCGGTATCCCTCTGCTCTGCTTGGTTACAGGCCCGCGATCACGTGGTCGGGCCCTTTAAAACCAAGCAGAGGGATACCGTCACCCCCGAAGGGGCTGTATCTCAGGTAGCAGGGGTGTCCCCCAACCTGAACCAACGCGGTTGCCGCCCGGAAACCCCCTGCACTCATTACCTATCAATAAAAATGGTATTTCAAATGTATTTATTGTCATTATTTTATTTATGTTATTTAGATTTATTTATTTATTTTTTGGCGCTGCTTTGTGGGTGTTACTTTTTTTTATTGTGGGTAGCGGGGTGGGTGAATGGGGTATTATCCCGCAACGGTGGCTTGTTTAGGGCTTGCAGGGGGGTATCGGGAGGGCTTAACCCCTTCTCAGAACCTAGCGGTATTAACTGCTACGGTCGTGAAGGGGTTAAGTGCACACGCCACCCCCCCGCAAGTCCTAACCTCACACCAAGGGCCAAATACCGCCCCTCACCCGATCCCCACTACACACATAAAGCGGGCACTGGTGGTTAACCCCTTCTTGCCTTACGCTATCCTATCCACTATGGAGGATGCCGCATTTCTGGTATTTTTATATATTGAGTCCGGAGCCGGGTGGGTCCCTGAGCATTAATTCTGACTCAGGGAACTCCCCAGCTCACTGTAACAATATTATAAAAAACAGAAAATGCTTGCTTCTTTACCATAGCGCATAGCGCAAGGTAAAGAAACAGTGTTTATTTCATACTGTATGTGTTTATTGAACTGTCATGTGGCAGAGGTTCTCCAGAGCAGAACCGCAACTGGTTCAGGTCTGGGTACCCCTGCTCTCCCCGAGATACATGCCCTTTAATGGGTGCCCGATACTCCCTCGGCTCTGCTGGTTTACAGGCTGCGATCACGTGGTTCGGCCCTTTAAACCAAGCAGGGATACCGGCCCCCCCTAAAGGGGGCTGATCCCGGGGAGCAGGGGGTCCCCCAGCCTGAACCAACGCGGTTCAGCTCCGGATGGACCCCCTCCCATCTACACTACTGCACCACTACTGCACACCGGACCGGCAACCTTTATTCGAGCAAATACCCAGTAAAATGTACCTTGGCAGATACCTGGAATTCTCCGCTCCTGCACCTCTGACAAGCCCCGTTGGCATTTGGCCTTCCCAGCCTGGTTCATGCCTAGCTGACGGGGGCTAATCTGTTAAATGATAATGATCTAGGATTTACTAGGGGCTGCAATGCTTCGCGTGTTACCAGAATGGCATAAATTCATGAATTGTAATGCATATATATATATATACTGTGGGCGTATTGCAGCCAGCGGGAATAAATGCTTCCATCCCCTGCTGGAAAATACCCTCAATGCACTCGGGCCGAAAAAACAGCACAAACCTCAATACACCCGGTGATCACCCCCGAATTCGGGGACTAGCCGAGCTCGAATAAATGTGTCGCAGTGTATCAATACAAATGTATTTCAAATGTATTTATTGTCATTTATTTTTTAGTTTATTTATTTAGTTTTTTTGGCGGCTGCGTGGTGTGTGTATTGTGTTTAATTGTGGGTAGCGTGGTGGGTGAAATGTTGTTTTAGCCCCAACGGTGCTTGTTTAGTAGGGCTTGCGGGGGGGTAGCGGAGGGCTTAACCCCTTCATGACGTATCGGTATTAACTGCTGACGGTCTGAAGGTTAAGTGCACCCTGCAACCCCCCCGCAAGTCCTAAACTCACTACCAGGGCCAATACCCCCCTCAACAACCATATCCCCAACTACACACAATAATCGGGCACGGTGGGTTAACCCCTTCATTGGCCTTTAGCGTCTATCCTCTATGGTAATGAAGCGATTTCCTGTATTTTTAATAATTTGAGCGGATCAGGTGGGTCTCTGAGCATGTACTTCGGCTCAGGGAACCCCCTGCTCACTGTCAATATTATTAAAATACAGGAAATGCTGCTTCTTTAACCATAGCGCATAGCTGCCTAAGGTAAGAACGAGTGTTTTATTTATACTGTATACTGTTGTGTTTTTATTGAAACTGACTGTGCAGAAGGGTCTCCTAGCTAAAGAACGCCACTGGTTTCAGGTCTGGGGACCCCCTGCTTCCCGAGATACAGGCCCCCTTTAAGGGGGTGCCGGATCCCTCTGCTCTGCTTGGTTTACAGGCCGCGATCACCGGTTTCGGGCCCTTAAACCAAGCAGAGTGATACCGGCAACCCCCTAAAGGGGTCTGTATCTTGGGGAGCCGGGGGTCCCCAGACCTAAACCATGCGGTTCAGCTCCGGATAGCCCCTGCACATCTACACTATCAATA
This sequence comes from Ascaphus truei, assembly GCA_036426205.1. Lineage (NCBI taxonomy): Eukaryota > Metazoa > Chordata > Amphibia > Anura > Ascaphidae > Ascaphus > Ascaphus truei. The sequence goes on from WSYH01002385.1 coordinate 38,825, forward strand.
AATGTATTTCACATTTATTTATTGGTCATTTAATTATTTATTTTTTAGATTTATTTATTTATTTTTTGGCGCTGCTGTGTGTGTGTATTTTTTTTATTGTGGGTAGCTGTGGTTTGGGTGAATGGGGTATTAGCCCAATGGTGCTTGTTTAGGTGCTTGCGGGGGGAGTAAGCGGGAGGGCTAACCCCTTCATGACCGTAGCGGTATTAACTTCTACGGTCGTTAAGGGTTAGTGCACCCGCAAACACCCGCAAGTCCTAAACTCACACCAGGGCCCAATACCCCCCTCACCCATCCCCACTACACACAATAAAGCGGGGCCCACGTTGGTTTTACCCCTTCATTGCCTTAGCGGCTATCCGCTATGGTAATGAAGCAGCTTTCTGTATTTTTTAAAATAATATAGGCAGAAGCAGGGGGTGTCCTGAGCATTAATTTCTGGCACCAGGGAAACCCCCTGCTCACTTGTAGCACTCTTATTAAATACAGACTGCTTGCTTCTTTAACCATAGCGCATAGCCGCTAAGAGTAAACAACGAGTGTTTATTTAATACTGTATACTGTATGTGTTTTATTTATACTGTACATGTGCAGAGGGTCCTCCCATAGCTAACCGCACTGGTTTCAGGTCTGGGGACTCCCTGCTCCCCGGATACAGGCCCTTTAGGGGGTGCCGTTATCCCCCCTCTTCTCTGCTTGGTTAGCAATGGCCCGATCACGTGGTCTGGCCTTTCAACCAAGCAGAGGGATACCGTCACCCCTAAAGGGGGCTGTATCTCAGGGAGTCAGGGGGTCCCATACCTGAACCCAACGCTTTTCAGCTTCCGGAGCCCCCCTTCACATACTAACACTATCATAAAAATTTATTTTATTAAATAAATTTTTTAATGTTCGATGTTTGCGCAGGAGAGAGAGCAGTCGTATCTCTCTCTGCTGAAAACACATCTCGCCTCCCGCCGCCATACAGTAGTATCATTTATGTATGTGCATATACAGTACGTATGTGTCAGTACTGTTGTTAGGGCTTATAGGGGTTGTTGTTATCCAGTATATATATAATACAGTATATATACTGGCCTTACAATTCATTATAGGGGACGGCTTCAAGAGAACACTCGCAAAGCGCCCCATGTGTGTTTACCGGCATTGCAGTATTTCAGCCCATCCGGAACAAAATCTAAATATCAATCCCTGCCGGGAAAATAACGCAATTGCACTCCGCCGAAAACTCTCAGAAACCTAATACACCCGGGTATAACCCGAATCGCGGACTACCGAGCGAAATAAAGTGTGTCGTGTCCAGTACGCTTCCAGACACCAACGTGCACGTATACCGCCCGCAACGCGTTTCACACGGTTTGTGTGCTATTTAGCACTTTTCACGATAACACTTCCACTCAATTCAACGTCACGTCATTCAGGATCTATAAATTCATTTTACACAAACCTAACTACTTTTTTATTCCAGCACAATTTTTATTTTGCAAACACTGTGGTAACGGCAATGGGGACAAACTTTTTCGCCCCCATCCTTTGCTAACCTTTACCTGGGAATGGTGAGTCAGTGCTATTTTTGGAGTTCCGTGTATCGCTTCCACAACTCAATTGTGGAGAAGATACATCGACGATATTCTGGTCATCTGGACGGCGCCAGGGCAATCATTTGACAGCTTTTGTTGCTAAATTTAACGTTAACATTTTAACCCACCTTTTACTTGTGATATCCAGAGGAACAGATTTACTTTTGGATTTGATTATCTTATTCAGGGGGGTACACCCTTCCTAAAACCTTTTTTAAAGACCAATGTTTAACTCCTTACCTACACCCTGAAAGGGGACATGAGAAGAAATGTAATTGCTACATCCCTTACAGTCCAGTTTTCTTTCGACAGAAGAAACTGTGCAAACATTGATATATACAAAGAACAGTCAAAGATCTCATAGAGCGCTTAACAAAAGGGTCCAAGAGGAGCTTTCTCTGAGTCCTACTGAAAGCTTTGAAACAAAAACAGACAATCTTAATTAAAAAAAGATAAGAAAAGAATTAATTATCAAAAGAAACACTATCCTAATGGCCAAACAGCCGATAATACAAAATACCACAGAACCCAATACGTAGATTGTATTAAAGCTAACAAGAAACCCATTTTTTGTTACAAATTAACCAATCACACAATTATATAAAATGATTTTGGGGGGCGTCGAGGCCTTAGCGGCTATGCGCTATGGTAAAGAAGCATCATTTCTGTATTTTAATAATATTGTACAGTGAGCAGGGGGTTCCCTGAGCCAGAAATTAATGCTCAGGGACCCCCCCTGCTCCTGCTCAATATTATTAAAAATACAGAAATGCTGCGTCATTACCATAGCGGATAGCCGCTAAGGCAATGAAGGGGTTAACCCACCGTGCCTGCTTTATTGTGTGTAGTGGGGATGGGTGAAGGGGGGTATTTGGCCCTTGGTGTGAGTTTAGGACTTGCGGGGGGGTTGCGGGTGCACTTAACCCCTTCACGACCGTAGCAGTTAATACCGCTACGGTCATGAAGGGGTTAAGCCCTCCCGCTACCCCCCGCAAGCCCTAAACAAGCACCGTTGGGGCTAATACCCCATTCACCCACCCCCGCTACCCACAATAAAAAAAATACACACACACAGCAGCCCCCCCCTAATGTTTCTGTTAAACAGATTACACTGAAGGCAGAGAGATGTAAAGGCCTAAAGCCCCCTCCCCCCTAATGTTTCTGTTAAACAGATTACACTGAAGGGAGAGAGATGTAAAGGCCTAAAGCCCCCTCCCCCCTAATGTTTCTGTTAAACAGATTACACTGAAGGGAGAGAGATGTAAAGGCCTAAAGCCCCCTCCCCCCTAATGTTTCTGTTAAACAGATTACACTGAAGGGAGAGAGATTTTACAGAAACACACATTAGGGGGGGAGGGGGCTTTAAACAGATTACACTGAAGGCAGAGAGATGTTTCTGTTACCCTACAGTCATGAAGGGGTTAACCCACCCTCACCCACCACTCGGGATGCCTACATACCCTCCCACACTAACACCCCCCCCCCCGTGAGGCCTAACCACCCAGTCAGTACCCACAAGGGAGGCCTACCCACATACCGTTGGGGAAACACCCCACCCCCAGTACCCACAATAAAAACAGTACAATGACCCACAATAAACAGCATTATATTTATTAAATACATTACCCACCCCCTGTGCCCCCCCATAAATACAAGATTTATCCTTTTACATACAGGGTTCATAACGCAGCCCCACGCTAGTCCCCGGTGGGCTGGCAGGGCAACCTGGACAGACCTACAGTTTACCAGCAGCCCTTTTTACACAGGTTCGGTACCACACATCATCAATCCCCGAACTACGGGTCGGCGGGCCCCACAGAAAGTGGGACCAA